>JAKTSB010000052.1:0-117716 GCA_030579975.1 Blastobotrys buckinghamii (nom. inval.)
ACGACCTAGTGGCCGAGAGCCTGTATTGGAAGTGGCTTTGATGGAGAAGTTTTGACCACTAGATAATAATAAGGGCTATAAAAACACCTTAAAAGCAACACTGGAAAAAATAGAAAAAAGCAAGTTCTTCAGGTTGTGTGGTGTAACGGTTATCACATCAGATTTTGATTGAAATATTCTGTTAAAATCTTCTGGGAACCCCGGTTCGACTCCGGGCACGACCTCTTCTTTTATCTTTTTGATCTCTAGCTTATTATCATTTTTTTTTTTACTTTGATATTATCATATTTGACGTTGATATGGTCTGAAAACCATCAAATGTTGGAGGTTAACTTTCGTACCGTCAGATTGGGTTTTCTGTATCTCATCATGAGCAGCAGTAGATGTGAAACCTCAAATTCCCTTGTTGTGGGTCGTATCAACGGTTTTTTATTTTTTGTACGCATCTGGTGATATTCGGTGCACCCGTGGTGCTGCTGACTCTTCTCTGTGGGGTTAAAATTTAAGCAGAGATAGTGTATTAGTAAGCCGCACGAACACTGCGTTTACGAAACAAGCTGAAAATTGGTCAAACTTGATAATTATCAAGACATCTAACTCTGTCTAAAGTGGACTTTTCTTGAACTAAAAAAGCTCCATCTGGATGAAGTTTAATTGTACTTTAATTAATTTAAAATTGGTTAGGATTGGAAGGATATTGTTATAGCCGTGTGCCTAGATGCTTTATAAGCTTATCTATTTTATTTCAAGTCAATAAGATTAAATCTAAACGTTAATTAAGATGTGGGCTTAGAGCTAAATTTAAAAGCCTATCAGACAGTCATTGCAGTCTCTAAGGACTCTAAATCTGGGTTTAGGATGATTATTCGCCATAATATAATTATTTCGGTACAGTTGGAAAGTTAATAATACCTGCAGTTACAAGGGTTTCATCACGAGGCAAGATTCAACTGTATATATATTGGCAGCTTAAAATGGAAAAATTAAATTAAAAATCAAGAAATTGATAATAGCATCAATCACTATAGCATATATGGTTCAGAAAATTATACTCAAGAGTTGTACGAATTCCCTTCATATATATCAAGATTAGGCCAATCATAACTGGTACATAAGATACATCTACAATTTCAAACTGAGTATAGTTATTATTTATAACTAACATTCTATTCTAATTCACAAAAAGATGGAATTGGTTTCTAAATACAGCTACCGCTTTTGTCATGAGGCGAACAAAACTGAAGGCAATTTTAAAATGAGTTATGCTTAAGAATTCTTGAGATGGGCCTTAACAGGCACAAAGCCTGGACCCTGCTTAATATACTCAACCCCCAGCTATTACTAAAACATCATAAAACAACGTTACCATTGCAAGTATATTATAGCACCCTACTTTGAAAGACCAATCCGATCATTGCGTACCGGTATAACTGAAACTCATTTCCATTTTACACTGTGGTTCGGATCCTATAGCTGGCTATAGTATACGGAATATATGAACGGAGATTGAATTCTGATAAGTCGAACTAGCGGCACAAATTGTGCCTGGGCTACTATAGATGGTGATATAACCTGATTACTCATTGGCAGTCACCTAGCCAGTCCGATTTTCGGCTGCAATATATCAAATTTGATACCTAGCACACGATGTTATAATTAATTAGCCATCCATGGGACCGGTATGATTAGACAAAACACCGACTAATTGATGAGTGCGGTTGTTCATCGATCGATATTGTAAAGGGACTTAACCTTCATGAATCGATTAGCTACTAGCATTGAATTGTATCACTAAATGGTGCCATATGGTATATAATATCGCAAAACTTTCATGATCTACTATACACATAATTAATTATAGGTGATGTAGGTGTATGAAATAGCTAGATCAGTTGTAGGTCTAGCTTTTATCTTGTAATGGGAGGTATTCTAATTAATTAATAAAAATTTTAAAGTTCTTCTAATAGGAGTTTTCGATCATAGATAGGTGCTAAAATAGTATATTAATTAATTTATCGTAGTATTAATACGCGAATTCACAGGTCGATAAGAAACTTTAAAACTCTCGAGATCTAAATTATTAGCTTGTAAACTTTACATTCAATAGTTAGTTTAACTTATAGCCCTGTTCAAAATGTCACGGGTTTAAGGAACACAGTATTTTGGGTAATAGTTTAATTATAGAGCCTTAGCCAAAAGGATTTCTCTCAGCCGTGGCAGCTGTTTAATAATAATTACATATTTTTCATATATATAACGATAAATTATAACTATAGTACATGTTTTTTCCCCGAAAGCCAAACTTAAGTGAAACTAATCAAAGACGTTGGAAACGGTCACAAGTTTAGGATAGATATACTCTGACCACACGGCTCTTCTGTTATCGAACACTCATACCATCAGTTGAACTTGATATTAAATCCATATTGTTCAAACTGATAAAACGATCTGAGATTAAAGGGTTTAATTTTAGACATATAGTTTATTTTTGCACTAGCTATTACATCCATGTTATGGTTGGATCTAGAACATAGGCCTTTTAAAGTGGCTACATTGGCCAGTTTAGGTACATGAGATCCTTGTTCGCCAAATGATAGCATTATCTGCTTGTAAACCTAACCATCAATCAGCATAAAATATTAACGAGATCGTACTGATTCAAAAGCTAGCTACTCTAGTACAAAATGGCAAAACCACTGGATCAATGTTTTAATTCATTGAGATAGAAATCTCCAAAACCAAGATTCCATCTAATCAAATGCACCATAATATTGTTATAATATTTACGCATCCAGAGGTATATATTGCTTTCAATCGTTATTTTTCAACTGATTTATCTTCCTCTTTTGTAGCTTTATCTTTATTTTGTTTATCCTCGTCCAATTCAACCTTAGCCAATTCTTTTGCCAGATCTTCTACTTTTTCTTCAACTTCTTCTTTACTGATATGATCATCATCATCTAAATCCCAACCCAATAAATCACAGAATTCTTGAATTTTTTCATCGCAATTCCCTAACATCAAAACATCATTTTTTTTTCTGCCCAGATCGCCTACCCTTTCATCATTAAATAATAACCTTGGACAATTAACCATATTAGGTAAAGAAGCAAATGGATAAACTGTTAAAGATGTACCTGCAATAATAGCCAGATCAATCTCGTTAGGCATATCTTTTTCAATCGATTCATGGAATAATTTTGGGAGCTGTTCACCAAAAAATACAATTGATGGTTTAACTAACCCAGGCTCTAGTTTTTTATTTTTATTTTTCTTTTTATTTTTTAATAATGCTGTACAATCCTTATTTTTACATCTTGGAATTCCAATTTTATTCTTATTTTTCCACATTGCTTCTTTGATTTCAGGTATACTCATAGGATAATTACATTCAATACAATAGTTTTTTGCAAAAGATCCATGTGCTTCAACTATATATTCATCTTTAATACCCGCTAATCTTTCTAAAGTATCAATATTTTGTGTGTAAATTCTTTTTAATAACTTTTTATCTTGTATCATTTTCATAAATTTATGAAATTTTGTTGGATTATATTTACCCGGATATAACCCATCTGCTAAAGTATAAAATGCTTCTGGTTTTTTACGAAAATAATCAATACTAAACACTGCTTCTGGGTATGGTAGATTTAGTTTTTCTAAATTTGCATATAATCCAGTTTCTGGGGATCTAAAATCAGGAATACCTGCTGCTGTTGATATACCTGCTCCTACCATAAATGCAATGTTTTTGTATTTACCATCTTTAATCCCATCTACTATATCCTGTGTAGTTAGTGACATCTTTGTGTTATTCCAATACTAGTAGAAATCAAAGCACTCGTGATAGTTCTGTAAATGATACTTTTGATGTTACCCCAAAAATTCACCATGAATGTAGAATTTGAGACCAAACCCGAATATTCCTATAGTGAATAAAGTTCAAGATGCTGGGCAAACTATAGGTTATGCCCATTAGAATTGTCACGCTAGAATAAGCCGCGTCAGTACAACGCAGAAAAACGTCCCAGCAGCGCGCGCTTATAGATCCCAAGGAGAACGCGCTTAAATATATATAGTGCTATAAAATAGAATCTTTAATTGATTTGTACAAATTCATTATCCCGCACGTGTACGGCTTGACACGATGAATACGCACTTAAGGTTCGGTGCGTTAGTCCGGCCGGGATTATGTAATCCAGTATTTCAAGACGGTTTAAAGTGATCAGTGATGGCTTGATAATAGAGTTTATTACTGCTTGAAGACCTTAAATCGGCCGGAGCCTAAAATCCGGTTTTAAGTCCCTTTATCACTTTTAACAAGCCGTTTTTCCCAGCTGCAGCAAAAAAAGTACAATTATAAGAGAGAAAAAGAAAATTTTGCAAAAAATGCATTTGTAATCAAATATCCGCCACCCACAACCTTTTTATATTCTTCTTCTTGTCAATCATTCATTTCATCACACCCTTCTTTTTTTTTTTTTCATTTTTCAGATTCTTGACTCTTATTTTTAATTCTTTACAACTATAGCGTTTGAAAAAGATAAAAGTACGACAAAAGAACTTAACTATTCATATCATTGACAAATAATCAAGGTTATTTATTTTAAACAAGAATAGTTTGTACTTTTATTAAATACTTTGGGAGCAATCATTTGTACTGTAACTTATTTTTGTTTAGCAACATTAATAATCATCAACATTATAAATAAATACCATTATTAACAATCAAAAGATGTCTGAAGTATCAGATTTTTTAACTGAAGATATGTTCAGTGAAACACAAGATCAATCTTTGCAAAATCAACTATTTGATAGTTTAACTCCTCCAGAAGAAATTAATTACGATCCAACTGTTTTTTCATCAACATTGCAACCATCTTATGATGATTCATTAACATTAAATGAAAAACGTAAAGCGGAATCACAAAAACAAAATCAACATATTAAAACCGCCAAATCGAATTCAGAAAGTTCACCAAGTGAATCTAAAGAAGGTAAAAAACCAGGTAGAAAATTAGATAATACTCTACCAGCTTCAAAGAGAAAGGCACAAAATCGTGCAGCTCAACGAGCTTTTAGAGAACGAAAAGAAAAGCATTTGAAAGATTTGGAAGATCGCGTCAATGAATTGGAAAGAGAAGCTGCAGCTACTAATAATGAAAACGAATTTTTAAGATTACAAGTTGAAAGATTACAAACAGAATTAAAGAGATATCGAGGTGGTAATAATAATAATAGTGCTCATAGTAGTGTATCTGAAGGTTCAAATATTCATCCACCATCAAGACCTTTCACATTTGAATTCCCATTCTTTGATAAAAGAAAACCAAGTACAACAAAGACAAATGATTCTAATGAACCAAGCCCCAATTTTTCATCATATTCATCATCAACTTCACCTTTTACTAATATTTCAAGTACTCATACAACTCCACATTCTACTACTAATGTAGGTGATACTAATATTAAGACTTGTAAACATACTGGAGATGCAGAACAAGATTCATTCTGTGATCAACTACAGCTGGCTTGTGGTTGTGAAGAAAACCCAATGCCTCAAGTTCCATCAACAAAAACCACTAATGCATCTATCTCTTCATTAAATTCTGATCTCCAAGACTCTTCTTCAAATACTGCTACTAACAAGAATAAAGTTTCAATAAAACCAGAAATTACAACTGGATTTGTCACTTCGCCAATTAATACCAATTCTAGTACTACTAACAATAAAAATAACAATGAATCAAAGAGTCCTGAAGAATCATCAATGTTTAGTCCCCCACCGTTAGATTTTGATTTCTTAAATAATTATAGAGATCCTGTATTTGAAGATAGCGAATTCCAGTTACCAGAACTAGCAGCAACTGAATATAGTGTATTTGATCCAATTGAAAATCCAATCATTAATCAAAGCTATAATAGTATGGGTGACTTGGTTAAAGATAAGAATCATTCCTCAATATCATCAACTGACGGTTCTGATGAAATGGTAGTTCCACAACAAAAAATGATGAGTTGTAGTGCAGTATGGGATAGAATAAGTAACCACCCAAAGTTCAATGATTTGGATATTGATGGGTTATGTTCTGAATTACGATCTAAAGCTAAATGCTCAGATAGTGGGGTTATGCTTCCTGCCACTGAGGTTGAAAACGTTTTGAAAGATTTGTAAAATGGTTTGAATTTATTATTATTATTATTTATATATTTATGAAATGAGTTGCTTTCAAACTTGTTTTTATGTTATTACCCACTCTCTTGTTTATTTTTTTTTTTTTTGAAATTTTTTTAATGTTTTATTTATAATTTGTTTTTATCTTTAATGTATAGTCTTTTTGAAATGAATATTATTTTGCAAAGTTTTTTCATTTTTTTGTTTGATAGATTTAAGATATTATGCTTTTAGAATAGATTCCAATTATTAATTTGATTATCAAATTTGGTTAATATTACTATTTATAGCTCAGATAGTTAAGATTAGAGCCTTTTTACCTAATCTTGAGAGTCAAGCCGCATATAATTTCAGCTGGCTTTTTGAACTAGTCACTGAAATTATCAACCATCGCGTGAAAGTACGTGGGCTTTTACTATTCTGCGGTACTACATATATAAAAATTTGTTCTTCAAGTGATTATGGAATTTGATGTATAGAATTAAGGCAACGCATTTGCAACTAAGATTCATGATATTGTATTAAGAAAGTACCACCGTAATTTGTTTTGAATAAAATACAAATCTTAAAAAAACATAAGATTAGTGACAAGAATTCATTAATAATATAAAAACAGTTATAGATTTATTTGACTTGTATGCCAAGTTTACTAAATACTTACAACAAAAACAACCATGGGAACAGACTTTCTAAATGCAAAATACAAAAAAGAATTTAATTAATATATAAAAAAGATAGAAACCTACTTTTTGGAAATCGTATTATCATCGTTCCAATCAAAATCAAACCCTTGAACCAACGCAGCAGGTCTAGTAGCTGTTGACTCAATTTCAGGACTAGAAGATAAAGATAACGAATGCAGCAACGAAATAAATCCAAATCCCAATTTCCAATTAGCAATTTGGTTATTAATAACACCAGCAATTTGTTTCCCATCCGGTGAAAATTTCAATTTTTTCAATAATGTATCGGTTGATTGGAATTGGTTACCTGTTAAACTTGCAACTACAGTACCAGTCCTTAAATCATATACTAATGCTAACAAAGATCCTTGAATGGTTGATACAGCTAATCTTTGTTGAGATTTATGAAATGCCAAATAATCTGGATATTTATTCATTGAGTTTGATAAAAAATTGGTTGATTCGGTAATAACACTTGTATAACCCATGGAACTAACTTCTCTTAATGAACTATCTGATGGGTCCAAACATTTAACAATTGAAGAAATAATAGTTGGTAGATGATCTGGTGTAATCATTGAACTTGTAACTAAACCTGTTAATAATCTAATTGAGGTGATTCTTGAATCTAATGGCTGATCTGATGAAGCTAAATGAGTTACTAACGCACTGATCAATAGTGTAATGTTAGAGGTTGCAATATCATAAATACATCTTTGACATAATGAAATCACAGAAACATTTTTTTGTTGATCATTTGAATCTTTAATTGTATATCCATTTTGATATAATAATTTAATTAAAGAATCAATAACTTGTAATGGATTAAAAGAAGCTTGCCATATATTCCAGCCTTTGCCAATAAACTCAATAGCAGCATCACGGTGTGTTTGAGGTGTTTCATCTAATAAATAAAGTTGTAACGATTCAGAAATTTCACTAGATAGTTTTGATTTTTGAAACTTTTTAGTATTTGCAATTACTAATGATGATAAAATTTCTAGTGCTTGTAATGATTTATGATCATATACGTCTGAACTATTAGCTGGTAATAATGATTGCCATTTATGAATTGTTAGTGTTTGTTCATTTGATGATTCCAATGCTTCTTCATTTGTGTTGATTAAATCGCGCTTTACTAATTCTTTAAGACATTGACGCGCACTTTGTCTTACATAAGAATTAGATGATGAGTTACTAGCTAAGAATGCAAATCCATTGAAATGTAATTCCACTCCTTGTTCTTTCAAAAAGGTTAATAATTTACCAGTTGATTCTACTGAGTTAGTTGTAGACTTTAACATTAATCGAACTAATAAAACCCATAAAGATACAATATATGCATTATCATCACCAATTTTAGCTACACTGATAAAATTGGCTGTTTTTTCCAATTGACCTATACTTGGTAGTTTATTTATATCAATATTTTGTTGCCAAGATTTTGTAGGTTTTAATGGTATTAATACAGAAATCAAATGAACAACTAAATCTAACTGTTCTTTGCTGAGTTTTGTATCACCATCTAAATATGGTGTTAATGACTGTAAATATCGTTCAAAGTCTATCAAACAAATAGGAGTTGCGGGTCTTAATTGACTATCAGATGCAACAGGTAATAAAAAAGAATTATATTCATGATATAATCGATGTTGTTGTTCATTTTCATCAGAATTTGTTATTTCATCACCACTAGATAAATCCCATGACCTTTTTTCACCATTTTCATATTTAATAGTTAACGATGTACCAATATCTAATGAATGAATCCCAATATTATTACCAGGTATGATTTTTTTAGTCTTTGTTACCATATCAACAATGCAAATTGTACTATGAGTTGATACTGCAATGATGCTATTACCCCATGCATATAATCTATTAACAGGAGATGCAAACATTTGTAAATTGTTAATTTTTTTATTTTTATTTATTACAACCAATCTTCCTTGTAATGTGCCTGCCACAATATATCCATGTAATGAATGTAATACTGAGAATTTATCATTTTCGTCAATAGTTATATCAGGTTTTCTAGAGTCAAATCCAACTAAAAATTGTTGTAAAGAATAAATAAATAATTTATAAGATTTCGCAATAATAACTGTTTTCTCGTGTACAGATGATACATATTGATCTTTTAATGGAGAAAATTTATCTAAAGTAATATGATTTTTATCCCATTTGATATCTCTAGATGATTTTAAATCTGCTTCATAGATTTCAATATTATTACCTAATGTTAGTACATATAATTTATTATTTTGGTACATTACTTGCACCACTTGTTCAGATTCATTTGGTGGGTCAATTAACTGTACATTAGCATCACATACCCATACTAAAGTACCATCTTTTCCTAATAATCCAAACATTTCTTCTTCATCTGTTGTTATTATTGATGTTAAAGTTTGTGTACTACCGGAACTGATTTGATTAACAAATTGACCTTCTTCCCATTTATATAATGTCCATCCACTTCTTTGCATAATTAACCATGATACCTCACCTACTCTTTTAATCGAAACAACCATATCAACTCCATGAGTATGTGTATGATCATCATCAGTCCTAACCTCTTCAAATAACTCTAGTGAATTGTGAACAGTTTTTGTCATTGTTGGTATATGATATTCTTCCATATCCCCATCTTTGAAAATCACCAATAATCTATTATCAAATAATGGTACAGGTATTGGCCAATCTTTTAAACTACTCCATCTTTGTATAAAATCCAAACTTTTATTTAATAGAACCATTTCACAAGCAAACCCCCAAATAATATAATACTCATCATCTTGACCAAAAATATCAACACCTCGAGGTCGGAATCCTAGCATTGTATGACTTATTAACCTCCCCATTAACGTGTAAATACATATAATACCATCAGAAAACCCTGCTAATATAAATTCATTATTTACCACTTGTAACAATGATATTAAAGGCTGTAATTGATTTGTATGTGCAGGTTTATAATATTCAACATGACATTTGAATTTATAATTTTCATAAACACGAATCGATCCACTTGAAAACCCAACTACTATTCCTTTGTTGTATAATGATGAACAAATTGGGACATTATCTGGTAAGATAAATTGTTCGCCGTGGCTGAAACTGAATGTCATGCCATCCAACTCTTTCTATATATGAAATAGGTTAAATTCTGATAGATGTGGTCGAAAGTTTGGAGATCTTGTTTAAGTGCACTTGTAAAGCGAGTGCGCTGGAAACATTACCTCTGCTTGAGTACTAGAAGCGTAAGAGGATAATGGGAGGAGACTTAAATCCGTTAATTCCAGGCAGTACTCCACAAAACAATCATAAAGTGTAAAAAATCTATCTATTCCTTAATACCGAGCCGATTATTCCATGGCATGGCACTAGACGGAATACCACTACCTACTAACAAGCTTTAGATGGTTGAAACGTTTTAATTTTCTTTTGAAGTTGTAAAGACACTTTTTGATCTTTTTTTTTTTTTTTTTTTCGAATAACCAAAAACAAACTAAAACACAACCTGCTATGTTAATTTTGAAAAGATCGAATACATGATATCAAATCTTTCAATAATATAACCAACAAATACAAAATATTGAATGAGTTAAAAAGAGATCAACGTTTTTTTTTTTGTTTTTGGGGGTTTTTTTTTTGTCAAAAGATGGATTTAGCAGAGTGGCGTAAAAAAACTGCATGCATCACTTGTCGAAATAGTAAAATTCGATGTGAATTCTCAAATAGTCAACAATCATGTATAGCATGTACAAAAAAGAAAATCAAATGTGTTCCAGCATCAAGTGGTAGAGCATCATCTAATGATAAAAGGCCAATCAAATACGCATGGCTTGGTTCAAAAATTGCACATACTGATGAAGAAAAATTATTGAAATTTAAACAATTATCAAAAGTTGTCTATGATAGTAGGAGAGAATTATCAAAATCAGAAATTAAATCAAATTGTGTTGATGATATGATTTATTTAGGATTCATGAGTGCTGAATTGGCTAGTTTCCATTATCATTTTTTTAGAGAACATTTAGAATTTTGGATTCCAGTTCAAACTTTAGAAACTGATTTTGATCATTCTAAATTAGTTCATCCTATGTCAACACTTGCAGCAGTTGTTATCAGTTTTATTGCTAATGGTGAACCTAAATATAAAGATTTGGTTGATCATTTGAATAGAATCTTAGGTGAGGCGACTTTTTCAAATAAAAGCTGTGATGTTTTGAATGCATTAGCTATTTGTGCAATATTTCTAAGAAATGAAGAAGCAGAAGAGGGGCCATCAAATTATTTATTAATGGGATGTGCAAGTGTATTAACAATGTCTATAGGTACCAAAGAAGAATTGGAAAAATTTATAAAAGATCCTTCAAAAAATGAACAAATAAGATTAAGATTAAGAGCATATATTGCAACATTTTTAACAGGGATAGCAATGTCACCAAATAGGGAAAAACCTACTATTGTTGCAATGTTTCCAGATCATAAAGAAATTGAAGATGTATTATTTGATTATAGTCCAGATCATACTGATCAATTTATTGTGTGTCATTCGAGAATTGTAAATTATGGATTAAGAGGTTTAGATGAAGTTAAAAAAAATCCTTCTAAAATTACACTAAACAATGCTATAAAAAGGTTGGATAGTTTAACAGAACATGCAAATGAGGTTTTGAAATATAACATTTTAGAATATAATTTGCCATTTATTAGTAACATGTCGGTTATGAAACTAACATTAAAAGAAACAGTTCTTCATTATATGATTTTTAGCAACCAATATACTTTTGAAGAATCAAGAGATTTGTCATTTGAAGTAACTCATGATGCACAAAATATGATTGATCATATTTTAGAATTAACAGCAGAAAAACCTCATATGCCACAATGGATTTATTTTCGCCCTTTACATATGATTACTTCATTATTAAGGATGAGGATTATTTATTGGACTTTAGGGTTACCTTTTACAATAGAAATTAATAATTTATATAAAAAAATCAAAGATGCATGGGCTAAAAATTTTGAAACTAAAAATAAAGTTGAAAAATTGCAAGATTTATTAGATCAAATTGATCAATGGTTAAGTATTAGAATGCAAAAAAATACGACTTTGAATAGTGTATCTTTTTCAACTTATTTGAAAGATGTGGTTAATAATAATACAAGGGAAGAAATGAATAGAAAATTAAAGGAAGATATGGATAAAGATGATACAATTGTTGTAAGACCATCACCGTTTGTGTTGGCTGATGATATTAGGGCTAAAAGTATACCATTTAATTCACAAATCCGTGTTGAAAATGATAAAAAAGGTGAAGGTAGTACTGAAAATTCAGAAGTACCGGATACTCCAATGGCTGAACCTGATGATGACGATAACTATGGTAATAATGATAATGATAAGTCTTCGATTTCTCAAAGTAACTCTAATAGCCAACTATTAAATAATAATGACTGGATTTCACAAGATTTGGGTAAATCTGGTCAAGGTAGCACCAATGATCTGCCTCCAGTTTTTATGGAGTTTCAAAATGCATCTGTTAATGCAGATGATTTGTTAAAAGAACTATTTGCTGATTTTGTTTAAATAAAATAACTTAAGTTTTAGCTTATTCCTTAAATTTTTTATTTTTTTTTTTTTTTTTTAACTGCATGTATATATCTATAATTAAAATCCGCTATCATCTACTGGTATATGCCAATATGCTTTCATTGGATACTACCATGGTATAGATTTTTAGATGTAGATCGATACGTACTGGCCAAACAATATCATATATAGATCGATCTATCGGTCACCTAATAAAAACCACAAACCTTGCTTAAGCTTACTGTAACATGATAAATTAAGAAACTATAGTATACTCACTGCCATGGTACCTATAGTATACTCAGTAAATTCAACAATTGACCTAAGGAAAACCACCTGGAGCTGTTCGAACTGCATTCACAGCTATAAATTTAATTAATATTTTTGTAGTTCCAATTGTAATATTGGTTTTAAGTCAAAAAAAAAATTCAATTTATGTAACAGGGATGTTAAGGCGTGATTGTTGCAAGGTCCTTAACTAAACCCTTGGGTATCCGTACGTCTCTTAGTAAAGCTTAAAGCTTCCAGATACCAAGGCAGTTGTTCAAAGTCCTGCATCGATTTTGGCACTGATCATAATGCGCGTATCATCAACAATGCATATTATGTATCAAGGTTCTGAATTATCATCCTATCACTTTATTTTGATAGGCGCAACAACCTGTTTAAACTTCGAATTGTATCTTTTCGAGCCAACTATGGCCGACACTATAGCTATATATCAAGAGGATTATGCAGGTTAAGATTCTAAAATTTGATGTTTGTCAAGTATCATACTTAATATATTGTGACTTATCATAGAATTGTATCCTAGGTATCATGACAATAGTGTACGAATTGTTTAAAATCTTAACTATGCACTGATCCATGATTGAAATGAAAGGTACTATCCTGATGGCACGGTTTAAACGGTCGAATCGATTACAAAATGCGAAGAACTATCAGATAATGATAATTAGTTAATTAGTTAATCGAGAACGTTGCCTAAAATGTGGGTATAATCACATGGGTTTGATTTGAATCTCGATCAATCGGTTATTTAAGATTAAAATTAAATATACATCCACTGCAGCTATAGGATCCGGTTATAACCAGCTTATAACGATAACGTTCGAAGCAATTAAGTACAGTGGTAATTTATAATCTATATATATTTTATCTTACATTCATGGATGATATGGCATCAATTAATTACATTCATAAATATATAGTTTGCATCTGGGAAGCTCGTGAGACTATAATATACTATTGGCCTATTATATATGGCCCAGATATCAATATGTACATACTACTACATATATATATATATATATATAGTCGCCTCCTTATTATAGAGCAAATTGATGTGACATCGTTAGCTGTCAGTAGCAAGTTTCAAATAGTGTTTCTGGTTGATATTTGACCTGGACTTGAATTTATATACATAATATTAATAGATTGCATGAAAACAAGTATATACCTCAATCTATTCAAGTTACTCAAGCTCAATGGTACACAATTAGACTGCAGAAATTGCCAATTATATATAAGAAACTATAGATATCTAGAAAGTCTTTGCAATATATATTCAATTGACTAAAATATAAATGTACTTAAAGTTACATATTCAGAAATAGCTACTATAGTAGCGTGTACAATTGACATTCAAAGTTAAAACTTATTCAACTCGAGCGATCGTATACTATACTAGACGTAATTTTAGTTTTTCAAATACTCAGGTTTATTTGATTGCAATTGATAGTCCATGGGTCTATACGTATAATGGATTGAGTTCGCTTAAACGATCGAACCAATTGATTAACCAGGGTTATTATCACGCCTCCGGACCCATTATATATGCCATTTCTATTGTTTTTTAGAACTAAAAGTACTCGATCGTATTGTTAAATGATTCAAATCTTGGATATACAAATAAAAATTTCAGAGACCTTCCAACTGCAATGCATAGCCATTTGCACTATAGATGTATATACACTACTACCATAAGTACATATAGCCTGAGTGAATCCATTTCGTAATAATATGGATGACTTTTTATAGATCTGTACAAGTTTCTAATCCCTGTCATTTCACTCGTGTACATATATATTATATATGAATATATTTTAAGACCTCCGATCTCGATTTACATTCAAATCACTCATGTGCACACCTTTATAAAGAAAGTTCACTCCATCCATCTTAGCTTTGGCCTTATATATATCCATCCATATGGTTATCCATATCATCGATGTAGCGCTATAACTCGAACATGCACATCCACCTGTAAGCCACAAGGCACTAACTAGCTATATATATATATATGTATATCCATATTACCATGATATCTGGATGGTTTCTCGATCTAACGGGCGGTTCATCGGTGGATTGCAGCACTACAAATATAAAATTTCGATGAACAGATCTGATCTAATATAGAAAATTTTGTTTATTGAAGCGTTCATGATATTTCAATGGTTTAAAACAAGTTGATCTATTGTAGCTTAATTATTGGATGAAAGCGAATTGGATTAAAGTCACCATGCATTCAATGCACCACGATGACAGCACTGTGTTGTTTCTAAAACTGTAAAATTGAAACGATTATGAGTGGCTCCCCGTCAAATTGTTTGAAAAACCTTCGAGAAGCGGGGACGTGAGTCATGCATGTTTGAGATCCTAGTCGACTTTTTAATTATAATCGTATATATATATATACATGTAGTTTTTTAATCGCTTTAAAAGGATGTGGTAGCTAAAATGCTTTACCACTACTTTTCCAAAGCCCATACCCAAATTTTCTGTTTAAAAAATGAAGATTACTGAAAATTTAATGGACAATATATGAAGACTTTGGATTGGAACGTATCTTAATTTATTTCATTAGTCTATAGTTACAAGTCGAAAGTGAGTAGCTCATGCAGATGGATGGTGTCAATATATATTATGACTCCTGAAATTTTTGAGCTAAACCTTCTAGTTCAATTTAAATTTATGTGACAATTCTGCATTTGCTTAGAATGTCCATGCATTCGAGCGAGAAGCCGCGGTCACAGTTAACATTATAATAAACTATTAATATCCAAATAGAAGATCTCGACGCCCATGATTAATTTTGATCTTATCCGCTGTGATAGATTCAGTGAGTTATACTTGCAGCCATGCCATGCTGTTAATTTACATCGTGATCTTGATATCAGTGTTTGGATCTGATAGATTTAAAACTGTAGATCTCTTGTTAGGCGTAAATTCCCACCCGTATGAAATTCAAATCTCAGCTAATTGGAACAATTTTAAATTGGTGCAATAGATCGAAATATCAAGTATCCATACACCATGCATGGTTGAAAACTGGTTATAAGAAGACTTAAAATTTACATTTTTGAAAGGTGCGGCGTTCTTTCAAGCACTGCTAATAAATACGTAAACCTGTAGCTAGCCACTGTAGTGTAGTTTCCCGCCCGATGATATGATCTAGAGCTCTAGATTTTCATCTCGTCCCATAAGTTTGGTATTCTGAAAAATAATAATCGATGGCCATATGGATATTAATTTTAAGTTGTGTCCAATATAAATATTTTATAGTAAGGAATTATATATTTGGATGCTCAGCTTTAGTGGTTCTAAGCCAGTCTTATTTGGTGTATCAGATTAGTTGAATAATCAATAGATGTTTTTTTGGCCCAAAACCAACTTAAGTTATCACTAAGAGTGAGCTAATACCTGTCTTAGGTTAATCAAATCATGGTTCTTTTGTCACAAATCTATCAATTTAAATACTTAAGATTGTTTGCTCCGTCTCACTCAACCTGAATCCTACAACTTTATATATATGTACTACTTTAGAATTATTCAAAATTGATGGCTGGTAGGAATTACGTTGGTAATGCATCCGATGCTTAAACCTCCAATTAAAATTGCAGCTAGAAGGTACTTCTGCGGAGGGAACTGACTTTGACCTGAAGGAAAAATCTTGATGGCGGGATTCGACACTGACTTGAAGCAGAGATGTTTTTGACTGTGTCAGTTGAAAGTTACGTCGACACCTACGTGGGAATTTGGTGTTAGGCCTGCCTGAGTTTAGGAATCATTGCGCATGCAAGTGCCGGGAGGTTTTAAAAGCTGTAAATCTTTTAAGCGCGTACAAAAAAAAAAAAAAAAAAAAAAAGTTGTACAAACGAACCGTGCGTAACAAACAGCATGTTTATTTACTGAATTCGTGATATTTGAGAATTTCAAAGCATTTTTTGTGTTAAAATTGGCTTTTTAAAATCAAGCTTACAAAGTTAAAAGTAAGCATTAAATACCTAGTTTGCAGGCCGCATAAAAATATTTCGAGCAGGGGAGGGAATAGAAAAAAAGATTATAAAGCATTGCATCTTAAAAAAATTGGTGCCAGCAGAAGATCGAATTTTTTTTTCTTTTGAAGATAAAAAGTGATTTAGTTCATGCAGGTTGGCTTTTTTTTACTTTTTATGAAACTTAATGTTCTGCGTTTAATGGAAAGGATTTAAAACCAGTTCGAATCCCTTATTATTGATAATTTTTTATAAAAAATTCAACTTTTCACCCTTTATTTATTAACATCTTCATATCCCTATAGAAATCCAACAGACCAACAAAATAGAACAAAATGAAAGCATTGAAAAAGTTGTTTAAAAAAGATTCTTCGTCATCATCAAAGAAAAAAGTTCATTTGACAATTTCTCATCCAATTTTAAGAGAAGAAAGTGGATTTTCATCACCTAATGAAGCATATAGAATTCGTACCAAAAAACATCAACAATCGAAATTATTAACAGGTTTACCTTATGAAATTTTAAGTCAAATTTTCAATTATTTACACCACAGAAGTTTTAATAATGTTAGACAAGTTTGTAGGTTATTTGATGATATATTAGGTGCACAACAATGGACACATTTTGAATTGGATTTATCAAGATGTTTGGCTAATTATGATAAAGGAGGATCAACTAGTAGCGGTAACAGTACGATAAATAATAATGAAATTAGATTAATTGGATCAGAACAAGAAGAAGATGGGAAAATTGGATATAAAGGGGTAATTAGTATAAAGACCCGTTCACAACTACAAGAATTGAGTAATTCTGTTTTAAGAGGATTGGATAAACTTGCAGGTGTAAAAAAATTGACATTGATTTTACCAGGGTCAAGTTTAAGATTAGAAGATTATGGTGATATTAGTTCAAATAAAATACCATCTGATATCATTCAAAGAACTGGGAATGATTTCTTTATAAATTGGATATTTTGTTGGTTATTGGTTACAATTATTCCAGATAGATGTCACAATTTGGACTTATTAGAAGTTAATAGACAAAGTAGTGATTTAGATTTTGAACCTATTAACAAGTTGTTAAAATTGAATATGAATAAAAAGATTATATTAGGACCTGGTAGTACACCAACAGTTGCTACACCATTTGCTAATTTGAAATCTTTAAGATTATTAATGGGGGATATGCATTTTAAACCAGAAGTTAGATGTGAAAGTTTGATTAATTTAGAATTAGTTTATCATCAAACAAGTGGTAGAGTTTCATCTGATGAAATTAAGAAGTTTTTAACACAATTTCCAAGTTTATATCGATTACAAGTTTATGGAATTATGATTTGTTCAAGTGAACCTGAAAAATGGTTACCAAATACTGTTAGAGAATTGGAAGTTGGTGGTGTAGAACCATTAAATAATCAATTAATTACTTACGATAGAGTTAGAACATTAAGAGTTTTAGATAATGTTGTTGGTCGATCTATTTTACATCATATGGTTTTTCCAAATTTAAAAAGTGTCTCATTTACTGATCAATTAATTAATGATAAACAAAGAGGTATTATTACGATGCCAGGTACTGATGAATTGGATAATTTACCAGATTTCGAATCAAGGCATGGGTTGAGTATTCCATTGAATTTTTTCCCGGATACATTGAAGGAAGTACAAACCAGATTTGGTTCATTAACAACATTAGCAAGTTTTGTTAAAAGATTACCATCATCAGTTGAAAAACTTGTATTATTTGATTCACCATTTGCAGCAATTGAACAAGAAAATGAAAGAGAACAATTGATAATTGAAACGTTGGAAGAAATTGCAAGAAATTTAACAAATGTTAAACATGTATTTATTTCATTAACTCATTATCCATTCCATCAACGTGCATTCCATATTGTTCGTCAATTTTTATCATTAAAAAAATTGGAAACTTATATTTTACATTTTGATAATGAGCCATTATTCAAGAGTTGCATACCAATTAGATTCCAATTAAACCATGAAGATAGTTTTGAAACTATTGATGCATTTAAAGTTGATATTTCAAGTATGAAATATGAGTTACGACATAGAAGATGGAAAAGTTTGATATCTTTTGATAATTACAAACCACCATCATCACCAAAAGCATCATAATGAGTAAACAATTTCTATTGTATATATAAAAACAAAAAAAAAAAAAAAAAATTGATAGAGAACGAACGCGGGTCGTTCTAAATGAATATGTACTAACCAATGAACTAAGAAAATATATACTAGTATCTTTTGATAATAACCAACCATAATAACAACATTGTAGTAAATCCAGCAAAGATAACCGGACCAATAACAAATGCACCAAATTTTTGTGCTAATCCACCAGCTAAAAATGGCACAATTGCTGCACCACCACCGCCTAGAGTTGAGCAGAAAGAAAGTCCACTCAATCTTATATGGATTGGCATTTTCTTAATACCTACTGCCATCATAGTTGGAAATAATGGCCCAATAGCTAAACCAACAAATGCAATAGAAATAGCAGATGCATATAAATTTTTAACTAACCAGAACACTAAAGAAAGTGCAATTGCAGCAGTTAATTCAAATATAACTGACATTGATAAATTTGTATAATATAATCCAATAATACCTAATGCATATCTACCAACTGCAACTCCAGCCCAAAACCCACTTCCAACGTCACCAACACGGTTTTTGTCCATATGTCTAACATCTTTCATGAATGAAGGTGCAAAAGAACCTGATGTAACTTCAGCTCCAACATAAGTTAAAGTACAAAATGCTAATAACCATACTAGCCCGCTTTTTAATGCTTGGTCTAATCCACCAGTTTGGGCCTTTAATTTCTCTTGCGTAACATTGTCTTCGTTATTTTCTTCTTCACCTGCAAAAGCCGCATTTCCCGCGGCTTCAATATCATTATTAGTATTATTAACAATAGTATCATTCTTTTTTGTATCCTTTTCAACCATTGCTACATAAACTTCTTTTGTATCATTGAAAAACGCAGCTCCTGAGCAACATAATGAAGTGACACTACATCCAGCAATAACAATATAAACGTAAGACCAATGATTCACTCCGGCAGTATTAATAATCTGTTGAGCAATTAATGGGAATACAGTACCACCAACACCATAAGTTGCATGCATGAAATTCAGAATGATGTTAGAATTGTATAATGTACCACAAAATACATTTTGACTACCCTCAATTAATCCCGATCCAATACCTGAGAAAAAATATCCAACCACATATACTGCGAAAGGTGGTGAACATGATCCAATAATATAAAAAATTAATTGAAAAATTGCACCCATAATTAGTGCACCTCTTCTACCAGCAAGTTTATGCGTTTTATCATTGATAGCTGCTGCGACTAGATACCCAATAAATGGGGCTAAAAACGCAATAGATACAATAAAGTAACCTATATCATAGTATTTTTGCAATGCAGGGATTAACGGGCCCATAGCTGAATCTTTCATCCCATTTATAAAAAATGCAAAATATGCAGCTGCAAGTTTATATTTGTTTCGAGGTGGACTATTCCATGATGGTAAGTTTTCATCTTCTGTGGTTCCAATTTCTTTGTTGTTCTCTAGTGTAGGTGTTTTGGGTTCATATTGCTCAGTGTTTTCTGTTGACATGTTATTTTTATAATCACTAGTTTTGAGTATTTCTTTACAACTGATTTGCCTAATACTTTTGCCTTTCCTCAGTCTAGTTTTTGCTGATCCGTTACTAGTTAAAGTGTTGTTTAGAACCCTTTTTATGTTTACTTTAAATAATAAACCTTATATATAATCTGCTTTTTTCGAAATTGCTTAACGCCCTTATGTTGAACTATCCTAGTTAACCTTTTGATTAATTATGTCTGTAAGATAATGTCAAGAGTAAAACCCTATCACTCACAATCTATCAAACCTTTTTATATTCTTCTCATCTACCACTTCTAATACTACAACTCTGTTATAAATGAAAGATGCATCAGAATTGCCAGTCAAAACTTCCAATAATTAGTTCCGAATTTGGTAATGAAACTTCATAAAATCATGGAAAAATATATATCCTCGCTCAAAAACTCAATACTTTTTCTCTAAGCGTGTTCACGCGTCAATATTAGAAAATCTATCACTGCTTGAGTAAAACTAAGCAGCGATTTAGTGGAAAATATGGCGGGGGTTGATCCATCCATGGATTACCATGTGCACTCTATATATTTTAAGCGTTGAGAGTGAAAGCCGCTTTAATACTTCATTTACAATAAGTTCTAAGTATAGCTGGTAATCATAGCTTAGAGATGCCTGAGTTAAACAAACCGGGACGGAATAGGACCTACAAGTACCGCTAAGACTACAAAGGTTTTAAGTTAATTATGTCGCTAGTTTGAGATTTAGATCCAAAATTCAGGAACAGGGGTTAAGTCTTGCTTGTTGGTTCAAAGCTTTGATTTATAATGTATGGGTGTTGGAGTATCGCTTTATATTTTAACATCAATACATGTTTATTATTTAGCATCATTTTATTATATTAAACTATTACTAGCGGACAGTATCCTTCGAAACTCAATTTTTGGTATACACATTATAGACTTCAACATTCAAATTAAAATTATTATCGTCAGAATGAGTTGTAATTCTTTCTTTACGTTTACTGTAAGTTGCACCTGTAGAATATTAATTATCGTTAGCAGCTGGGATACTTTTATATCCTAGAGTCATCAGTAAGTGATTCGAATCAAATTTAGTTTACCACCTGCAGTATAGTATCTCTATTGCTTGCGTTATATTCCTCATCAATCTTTACTTTAGCTACAGAACATTTAAATTTTCCAACTCTCTCTTTTCTTTAAGAATTACAACTAGTATCTAACCTGTTTCGATGGCACTTTACCATACCACAATTCTTTTGTTGAACTTGTACACTTGAAGTTTGGCCTATTCCATTTCTAACAACTTTTTCATAATTATTTGCTGGTTCACAATTCACCGAAAGATTCTTCATATCGATCTATAAAAGCGTCTTGATAGTTTAAATTGCTCAGAGGATTATTAATGGCAATTTTTTTCGGCTGGTACATCTACTGGTTCATAAATTTGTAGCTGCTCGAATACTTGTGCAACACCTTATATCAAATATTGGAATTGAAATGTGTTCTATTATATATTACATTGTGGCTAGCATCTAAATCAACTTTTAATTGATTGGATTGATCGTTCTCCTTCTTCAACCCTTGGTTGTGAAGGACTGTTAATGATACGTTATCGCTTAAATTTTGAATTTTTGGTGTAATTTTCTTTATGCCATCATTTCATTTTTGCGTAAAATATAGCTATGGTACAAATGTAGCGCCCTAATCTGCTAAACTGCTAAATAGTGATGAGTAATAAGCTAGTTTTTTAGTATAATATAATCGATAGAATATTAAAAAAAACTCAATGTTATAAATTTGAAATTGAAAATCTAGCTTTTTATTTTTGTTCATTTGTCCCATTATATATCATTACTATAGTGCCGCCCATCTCTACACTTTCTTTAACATAAAGAACACATTAGCTTACAAATGTTCATTTCATAGTAATAATTGAGTAGCAGCAAAATTAACCTCTTTCTTTATCTTATTATAAGCTTTTAGAGCATTTACCTTAAAATGTTTCTTTTAGGATTTCTCTGATGCCGGTGGGGCTTGGGAACAGTGAAATATAATCCAAGTAGCTATTCAAAGATAAGTTTGAAGCTCATGATATGCACTCCTA
The DNA here is from genome assembly GCA_030579975.1 of Blastobotrys buckinghamii (nom. inval.). Taxonomy (NCBI): domain Eukaryota; kingdom Fungi; phylum Ascomycota; class Dipodascomycetes; order Dipodascales; family Trichomonascaceae; genus Blastobotrys; species Blastobotrys buckinghamii (nom. inval.). The sequence continues at coordinate 22,496 of JAKTSB010000052.1, forward strand.
TGTATACATCTGTATATCAATATAAAAATATCCAGCCTAGATCTATATTTAAATTATTGTTATTAAGACCATGTTTTTATCAATTGACTATATACATATTGATCGCTGGAATAAATTCCACGGCAGCTCAATTTTCAAACATTCAGCAGCAGATCAATCAATCCTGTCAACGGTAAGTAAATTACCACCTATGGCTAAAAGATCACCACTTTAGCAGTATAGCAGGATACTATAGTTTTGTAGAACTTCAAAAATTCGGAGCAAGAATAGCACTAAATAATCATTGTATATGCTGGAGGCCAAGCTTAATGTGGAGGCCATGGTTATGCAATCTTCGTTGGCCTAGATATGGAGACTTTAGGAGTAATCGATAGTCATGTACTGAGTGAATAATTGGTATTGAAAACTCATAACCACTGCCAATTGATCAGGCCGTAAGAGTCCAATTCTTTTCAACGAATCAAAGCCAGTCAAAATATGGGCTGTTCAAACTCAGTCGGAACGCTGCAAACTTTGTGCATGATGCACTAAAACTTTCTTATAAGCTACCAATCCGTAGATTTTATTGTATAATAATTAGCAATATTTTCAAAATTGTAAAGAAAAGGGCTAACTTAATGATTTACCATGGCAGAGGTCGATATCCCATCATCATCTTGTCTCTCGTATCCGTTCTATACGTGTAAGCGCTAATGCATAATCTATCCCCTATTTTCTACCGGCCGACCCACGATCTACCATATGGTATTACACCCCAGGCTTTATCAAAAAATCAGCGTCAACCAAGCTATATATTTACATTGACTGTAATACGTGCTCATTTTAAGAGTTTCTCGAATTGTATACTTGTATATCTCCGATAACAGTGATTCATTTGCATAATGTGCCTATATAACATTTAATTGCCATGGATTGATTCTACATCATTCAGTACTGATACATATACCGAGAAAGATATAATGTATACCGAGATAACATATTGTTACGATGTCTCTTTTATAATAAGCTTTTGAACTAGTTGTATTGATGGTAGAATGTGGTTCAAAGCTTCAACCAATTAAGGGATATCATTTCAAAATCAACTTGAAGGCGATCATGCATTTGCAAAGGAAGCATGCCTGATCTGTGCTCAGATATTGAACCAATTATAATTAGAAAACTCCACAACTACAGTTGGGATATATCTGCTAGATTTATGTCTATAAGTTATAGCTATAGTATACTGCATATATATTAGCAATATGCATATATACATATGAAAGTTTGAATGAATTATTATTAGAAATATAGGCATGCACTAGCTTGATTGGCGCCTTAATTAACTTAAGCTAACTCTCATAAGTAATCTATTCGAGCCTATAAATTTAGCACCGGTCTTATGAAGACTTTATAATTAATCCATGAAAGGATATCCTGCTGCTACATGTGAATACCTTCCTTAAAACCGTTACTGGGCTTATTACCATAACTTAATTCAAATAACCAGTACAATTTCGGATATATCCAGATATATTGAAAAGTTGAGAAAATCTTCACCTACTATAATTAGTTAATCGGTGCTATTTAGAGCTCTAGAATTTCTAATATATATAGCAATATTCAAAGTTTTGGGCTTTTTTCGACTCGTTTATCTTTTACTAGGAGGTAAGCCTAAAAATATTTATGAACTTGGTACACCAGAATGTACAAACTTGTAGATAGGGGGTCAAACAACTGGCTAGTATACAAACCCACTTGAATAGGTAAAATCATGTTGAATTCATGTGCATCTCATTTCAAAAATATACAAAAAGGTCTGGAATTGGGTAAAAGCCGTTGAATTTTCAAGTCTATCTCAGCTCATCATCTCCCACAGCATTTGATTCAAATTAATTCTCATGTACAAGTTGTACATCCTGTGTGATCTAGCACCACAGAACGGTATCCGTCAATGCGGATATATCTATAGAAAATTTAATTAAATATGTAACTTGTTGATTTCAAAAAAAAGAAATCTCTAAATGTAAGAAAATCACACCAGGTTTGCAGCATTTCCAGTTGTAATCATGCATAATTCGGCACTATATTTAGCCTTAAAAGTTTGTCAAATTTGAATTTAAGTTGCCTCGTTTAGATTATGCAACTTGGAACTGAGAGCTCTTAAGCTAGCTGCGTAACACACTCAAGCTATTAAGACGGTTCTATCACATTAAGTTGATTGGAGTCCAGGGCTATCTTTTGTTTCTCTATTGAGTACTAACACCTCGATTACAATATCAAATATAAACAAATGTTAAATTTATTATGATATCTTTGAGTTTGAAGGTATATCCACTCATACATTTTAGGATGACATAATCAGCAGATTTGCAGATTGGGACTTAGATCAATCGGCATATGCAGAAATAGATGAATGATTTATATGGTACTACAGCTACAGGCAACTGCCATAGTTACCCATAGATATAATATAGAAGCTCTATTATCGTAACAAATTGATAAATAGCGGATATTGAAACCGCAATCTTGTAAGAGTTTATCTAATCAATATTTTAGAAAACCAAAAATAATATCAAAAAAGCGTGATCAATATTTTGCCAAAAATATATAAATTTAATAAATGCGCCGTGATGTTGTTTTGTTGGGTTAACATGTGCACCTGAACCAATCTAAATCTATCAATAGATAGTATCGACTTTATAAAGTTGAAGTTACTCATGAACTATTCTCCTTAAGCATTAGAACTATACGAAGTTTATAATATTCACCTATCATAGTCAACAGTTTTACAGCTCAAGAAAAAACAGCAATTAAATCCATTAACAAGCATGCTGTACCTGTGGTAGTAAATAAGAGTTTAAACTACCCTATAGAAACCATAAATTTATCGTATTAATAATTTAAACGGTTTCTTAAATAATATTATTTTGCGGGTTACGGAGGTTCTGAAAATAATTATTTGGGATCGTTTTTTGGAACGGACATGCATGATTAAGTAAAATATATATGTATAACGCGTATTTCTTCGCCGCCATCAAAGTTGAATTTTGATTACATATGTATATATATTATCAATTAATTATGATTAATATATTATAAATGGAGACAAAACTAAGGGGAATAATGAACCATTCTGATACTTTACATTCTCGAACTTGCCGTCGCTAGGCTTTACTTCTCGCTTTATGCAGCCTCATGAGTTGTTCCGTATATAGTGCATATATAAGTTGAACTTCTATCGTTCGTGATAAACTTTTGAATTATAAGGATTGATAATAGATTGAGTTGCCCTTATAAGTATTCACTACTATAGATAGCTAGAATATTATTTTTATCACATTTACAAGAAATGAGGCTACAACTTAAGTGATAGCGATAATATAAAGTATCTATATGATGATATATCAAAGACATAACCATGAAGATGAAATAGCAATCAAGGAAAATCATACCAATCATTGTAAAAGATCTGTCGTATTATATAAATGTGGTCATGTATAACTTTTTTGAGCTAGCTTAGTTCAGTAAAAACCCATTTACTAAACTGGTTATGCTATAAACAAGTTTTCTGAACTAACATCTAAATACATCACGTTGAATACTAAGTTATTATTTTATAGCTGAATAATTTTTACTTGCATCCCTAATTTATCCCTTTCTTGATACAATTAATTATAGAATGAAGAGGATGATAAGTGTGTAAATAAATAAATAATATTCAACACACTCGTGTTTTTAACCCACATAGTCGGACTACTCACCTATAATTCTACACCACAAAAAAAAAAAAAAAAAATTAAAAAAAAAAAGTGATGTTATTTTTATTCCTTTGCCTTTAAGCAGTTCCAAAGCTCCATGATTACTTTTCTTGCTTTCAAATAATAAAAAAATTCGATGCACCCTATGTTTTATAGTATTCCCTGCTGATTTTATATATAAATGGACGCAGTTTTCCCCTAAATTTTATACTCCCTCCCTTTCTCAATAGATTAATATTAATTTATAATATTTTGTCTTTGAGGCTATAAACACTCTAAGGACAATCTATTCACCAACTAACAAGATATATAAAACTAAACAAATGGAACAATGTTAACGGATTTACCTTTAGAAATCCTAATCAAAATATATAATTTATTAACTAGAGAAGATCAATCACGGTTTTTAGCATCATGTCAACAAATTAGAGAGGTAATAGGTAAAGGATTATGGAGAGATGTATTATTAAAATGTGATGTATTAAACAATAAATTACCTATCAATAGATTAAGACTTCGAAAAGGTCCTAAATCAGTACCATTAAGACAGCCATATTTTGTCAAACACTTAAATGATTCATTACAGATAGATGGTTTGAAAAGTGATAATCCAACGGTAACAACGATCGGCGCAGACAGAAAAACTTTTAGACAATTTATTGAAAAAGCAGTAATTCCTGGGTTCTATGATAAAACTTTTAGCTGGGTATGTTCATTGACTATTGATATTCCTTTATTGAAAAAAGATGATCATAAACGATATCTGGGTTTAACGTGTGTGAGTTCATTAACTGATGATGAGCTTTATTCATGGTTTTTAATCAATGTTATACCAAAGTTTGGGAAACTAGACCGACTCCAGATTGATGGTAAATTAAGCGATGATATCAAGACAATAAATGAAACAATTTTGCCATATTGTCTAAAAAGTTGGAACAAATTAAACAAGATTGATTTAAGAGTTGGGATTACTTGTAAAATGGATCAAGATATTGAATTTTCAAGTTATGACAACCTGAATATCAAAATGTTAAGATTGACCTTATTTGATAGACCACCAAAGAAAAAGCTTGGTAAATTGAAATTTCCTTCTTCATTAGAAAGAGTGGATTTATTGTATACAATATCAGTAAAATATGCATCAGCTGATTTGAAAGAAGCATTTAAAGATTGTTCCAAACTAACCCAACTAATTATTTGTAATATTGTTCTGAAAGAACATAATAATAATTGGATACCTAATTCATTACAAAATTTATCATTACAAAATACATCCGGAACATTTGTGGTACCTCGACAAAAGTTATTAAACGTTAAATATCTGCATTTATATTGTCCATCACAAGAACAAAAAATTGGTCAAGAAATTATGTCTAGTATAAGTTATTCATTCCCAAATTTAAGAGCATTTCAAGTTGAAAGATTTGGTGTTGAATTAGAATTTATGTATTGTATTCAGCCATTAATACCACAATTAAAGCATTTCAATTGTGATAATTTAAATTCACAGTATTTTGAAGAATTAGATTTTAGCATGTTTTTGGATAGTAAACTAGAAACTATGTTTTTAGGTGCAGTAGTGTTCCATGAATTAGATTGTGTCAAAACATTATCAATTGAAGAGAGAATGAAGTTTTATATTAGAACAAGACCTACTTTCTCAGCAGGTACTCAACATGAGAAGAATCCATTGGAAAATACTACTGCTCAACAATTATTTGAGCTATTTAGACATATTGCAAGGTTTACACCAAATGTTCAAGTTGATATGATTGATCATAAAGATCGACATATTATGATGGAGGTTTTTGTTGATAAATTGAAATTGTTATATGAAATCCCTATACATAATAAAGAACCAATATCATATCGAGGTGATAACAATTATTATTTATTCCAAGTCGATACCGAAAAACTGTGGAACATAGAAGTTGCAGATGTGATTCGATTGGTAAGAGAAACTTATTTCGAAAAACAAAAGAAATAAATACTCTATTTTTTTTTTTTTTTAAATTATTAACTTGTCTTATATATATATATATATTGACCTTATTTATTGAATGAATTATTGAAGAAAGATTATTCTTCTTCGCTCTCCTCCTCTTCTTCTTCCCCGTCATTAGCCTTATATTCTTTCTCATCTTCGTCTTCGTCTTCATTATCATTATTTTTAATATCTTCTTCTGACGCTTCTTTAGAAGATTTTTTAGATTCAGTCTCATCATCTAGTTTCATTTTCTTATTTGGTTCTTCTTTCTTTGGTTTTTGGACAGGTGCAGGAGGTTCATTTTCATTTACTCCAAGATGTAGAATTTTATTCACATTACCGACATGACTTGCCAATTGAGCCCATTGATCCATATTCAGTGAAATACCTTTTTTACCTGGTAAAGTTTGACCATCTTTTTCATAATATTCTCTAATATCTATTAATTTTTGTCCTTTAAATTCTCTAATCTTTAATAATTTGTTTTTACCAAGCTATTTCCCAATGTTAGCTCTTATTTTTTCTTTGAAATACATACATCGTAAGTTTTGATGTCGGAGTTATTATCAGCAAAATTATTAGATTGATCGTAACTTCGTTTAAAATTTCTTCGTGGCGGCATTGTAATTCTTGATTATGTGTGATGTAGTTATCTAGTGTTCAAGTTGATAAAACCGTAAATATCTTATCGAGGATTTTTTTTTTTTTTTCTTTGATATTATTAGTACGAGTCGATCGCGTTGCAAGCAGTTCAAGGAGTGCAAGCCACAATTAAGCTTTTTTTTACTAGGCTTACCAGGTATCAGAAGTTGGGAGATTACGTAATAGATTAGCGGGTAGATAGCAGCACGGCTGAAATATATGACTTTTAAGCTGGTAAACACTTAGCCCTCCCCCACATTACTTTGTGAGGAACAAGTTTGAGCAGTTTGAGGTATTAAAAGAAGCATGAAACTATTTGATAATACTGAATTGTACAAATCAGGTCCAAGAATCAGGTGTAATTTAACTTTTTAGATATCAATATGGTTTATATCAGTGGGACGTGATGGATTTAAGCTACTTGTCTGCATGTACGTAATGGATAAATTTTCTTTGTGCGTGGCTAAGATTTTGGGAGTGTGAGCTAATAATGGCTCACCACCACAACAAAATTGTCACTTATAAACATTACCACCACTTGGGCCCAATATACCGAATTGGTGAATCTAATAGGACAACAAGAATGTCACAACCATTCAAAAACGAGTTTATTCGTCGAAAAGTTGCATTACCATCATCGAAACCATGCTTTATATGCTATAAGTCGAGTGAAACTGTGTTGGTATCAAGTGATGGTAAATCGGATTTCTTCTATGTTTGTGAAACACATTTGAAAGACCCAAAATTTGCTACACCAATACCAGATCCAGAAGTTGAAAAAGCTAAGAGTGATAAATTGCTATTAGAAAAAGAAATAGAGAAAGTAGAAAAAGAATGGAAGAATAGAGGTAGTAAAAAGGATAAAGATAAAAAAGAAGATAAAGATAAGAAAGATAAAGATGAATCTGAGAGTGTTGAACCAAAGAAATCAAGGATGGATGAACTGAATGAAATTATTGATAGGGTACCCAAGAACTATTCATTGAATGCTGACATGTTCAAAATCAGAGTCAATGCTTATAGAGATAAACTAAGATCGCAAAAGACTGCACAAATGTTAGCAAAGCCTTCCTTATTTCCAAAGGTTCCAACTCATTTCCCTGCTGAAACTCCTTCACCACCTACTAATCCTACAAGCACCGATAACACTAATGGTAATAGCGAAAATAGTTCAACTCAATAAATAAAAATATGTACAGATACAAATAGTCTATAAATAGCCAAATTAACTAGATAATCTCAAATTAATATATCAAAATCATGCAAATATTAGCTAATTACCAGAACTACAAGCTATTTTTGTAATATTTCAGATGGTAAATCTAATATATTAAAATTCTTATTCATGCCATTCCATTTAAAAATATTTTGTCCTTGAATATCAAAATTACAATTTAAATCATTGGGGCACAATTGCCATATTTCGGATTCTAGCAAAGTAACATAATTTTGATACTGTTTAAGTAAATTTTCTAATTTAATAATTGTATCATGCTGTTCTTTGATAAGTAATTGATAATTAGATATAGTTTCGTTGTGTTTATTGTAAAGCATGTTTGTATCGATACCATTAGTGAACCTTACTTGATCTTGTAAAGTTTGATATTCTTTTGTTAACTGATCTAATACAAATTTTTTTGTAAGAATTTTATCATCTAAACTGTCTATTTCAGAATTCATTATCACAACAATATTGATATATTTTAATTTTAATTTTAATTTTAATTTTAAGGCAGAATTGTTTGATCAGACTTGTGCAGGAAACCCGTATCAATTTTCGTGCCTAGACTGGTTATGCTGATGAGTTTTATGTAGCTGTAGAAGTATAATAATTTATATTACTTTTGGTAGTTATTTTAAAACGCTTAATTTGTATATTGTAGCAAAAGAGAGCCAGTTGGTTGATTTTGCTACACTGATTGGCTGTTGATTGGTTGATAAAATTAGAATATGTAAAGGCGTTTAGTTCGAAGAGTTAGAAAATGTGTATGTGAAAATTTATGTGCTTTTAATGTGCAGTTCATGCTGGATTGTGATACCAATCTGAATGTACAATCACAAACTTCCAGAAGCTGCGGCGCTACTATGTATATTGCAGTTACTAGGGTGAAACACGTGAAATGCAGATAGTATATTTTGAGCCGCACGTTAGTATCAAGAAAAGCAGATTGTAATACATTAGAGTTTTTTAATAATCCGATATACTACATGTGTAGTATTTATGTTTTTATTTTTAGGCACCACAATCTATCCTGCAGTAGGTCAGGAGAATCTGCTTGAACTTGAGAATAATTGGAATTTCGACCCGAACATTGATAAGACCATATTGTAATACTTTGAGAGTTCGACTAATTGCTTTCCTAATCAGGAACTTAATCAAATTTGGTCAAAGCTTGCCATACATGGAAAACTAGAACTAACGAATATAGTTTCTAAACTTTTTAAAAATAATTAAAACAAATCGCTAGAAATAGACATCATAAATTTGATAATAATGTAAGAATGTTTATAATACTGTGGCAGATTCACCATCAGAATATTTCGCAAAGTACTGGAACAATGTCAAAGCTTTTTTCTTTTCTTTTACTTTCTTTGAATAACATGCATGATAAAAAAGTTGGTGGAGTTATAAGACTTCTAGCTCTTGTTGATGTATTATTTATAGTATATATTAAATTCAATTTCAAATAATCGAACCCTAAATATACCATATTATAAAGATTTCGAGTGTAAAGTTCATGATGCATCAATTTAATGCAAAATATGATGAGTAAAAAAGAAAAAGAAAAAAGTATGCAGGTTAAGATGTAAGGTGCGTGTACATACAGGTAATTAAATTATGTACGTGTGAAATAGTGAGAAATAAGCTGAAAAATAATAAAGTATAAATTATATAGGATTTGAATTCTTAAGTTTAGGGTCAATAGACTAGTCATGATTGCTAGCCTAGAATATATAATGTATGGATCTATCTACTGACTGAGCCTGCTATCATGGTCACTAATTTTAATGATTGTAATATATTTGATTGAAGTAGTCAAGGGCTTTGATTTCAAAAAGGTAAATCGACTGTTATTGAGACGAGGAAGCGTTATCTGTTTATTATAACTATAACTTTGATCTGTTATTTTAAGCTATCCAGTTAGGAAGGATTTTTTAATATCAATTGTCCATTGAATTGAATGAGCTACTGAAATAGAGAATCTTTAAGAGAATCTTGAATTTAAAACATCAGTTATTTCATCACAAATTTAAAAATCACTACAGTATATATTACTAGTATAAATACGTTGTTGGATTAATCAGTTGTTTTTATAAGTAATAATGTGTGTAATTTATACAAACATCAACTGAGTAGTTTTGACAAAGGTGGATTGGGACAGATTCAGCATATTCTTTTGATGGTACTAGAAAGAGGAAGATTTGGGCTAAAAATGTATATGTATGTAACAGACAGATTAGATCTTAGTATAGCTTTCACATTACCCACACGCTCCTCCCAAGATGTATTCAGAATTGTACAAAATGGCTCCACTCGTATTATATCCACATTTTATTGTATTTTTTCAGTACCACATGTAAATTAAATCAATAATCATAATTCTATATTCTATTAGAATCAAAAGAATGTGAGGAGCAGTCCAATGGGACCAATTCCTGAATGTTCTTCCTATAGATCTAATTACCCTTAATGAATATAACAATGTGTATAACGAATAAAGACTTAACTAATGAGCTGAAAGTGACTGGATTGGTTTCTTTGTAATTATGGTCTCGCTCGATAGTTCAAGGATGCACAACTATCAAGACCATTCTAATAAAGGTCCTCAATGCATGTTCCAAATAATACATGAGTCTCTGCCATCCGATCAACCCTTTAATAGATATATAGGCCACTGCCAATGCCATATGTATATATACATTTTTAATAGCCTTGTGGTTTAAAGAATCATCCAGGCAGGTCTACCTTCACGCTATCGTATACTCATTCAAAAGAAAGCCTATAGGTGTTAGTGAGAATCTATACCGTAATTATTTTATGGTTTTTGTTTACATTTCAAGCTATTATTTTGTTTACAGCAAAAAAGTTGTTTTTTATTAGATCCATGAAGGTTTTTGGTATGTGTATATAAATCACACCTGAGACTCACGTCTCGAACACTCGTGCATGCTTGTTCGAATATTAACTCAGATTTTCACTGCAAGGTCTCATTTAAACATTGCAATTGCATGGTACACATTTTCTGTATAATTAACTTAAAATATTATGTACCATTGAAAATAAAACTTAAGCAAATAATACCTTAGTTTTTGGTCCTTGAATTGAAATGTCAATCAACTTTTGATGGAAAGTCTACTACAGATATGACTTCATTAGATATATCCTATTTGTATATACTATAGCTTTTTCAAGCAATTGTAAACCAATTGTAAGAATTCAAACTTAACTTTAACAGCATAAAAAAGGCTCTTAAGCAGATAAATGGTTTATAATTTGATACTTTGTACAAACTTATATAGTTTTTACATAATAATTGGGTGGATCCAATTGCATGTTAGTTAAATTTCCATTATTGAACCATAAAACCTTCAAAAGGATCCAACTAAGGCCACTAATTAAGACCCGCGTATAATAGAGTGAATAAATACAAAGTGAATTTGATTCATCTCAGTTTTATGTGTATATTCAGAACTAGAAACATATTTAACATACTGATTTCAATCACATCAAATCGTCAAATTCAAAGGCATTGAATTATACCTTAGGTTTCAAAAAATTTATAGTGAGTTCAAAGTTAATGAAACTGTAACTAAAATCTCATCAACTTTGTGGATGACTTTTTAATTGGCTCAATACTTTGAATTTTCTAGGTGCCGTTTTATTAACCCTTTTACTTATAAATAAGTATCAGGCAATTTAAAAACCACTAAATAACTGAAAAGCTTTATTTATGAACTTTCTGAACTGACTAATTCTCGTGAAATCCGGGACCAAAGAAAGCCCGCAAATTCTTCAAACTATCTAGCATATCCACCAAATTTTCAAAAAAAAAAAAAAACTTTGCAGATACCACCTTCATGTTGAAAAATCAGTATCAACCTTCAATCTAATAATCTGAATTAAATAATAAGCTGCAGTTACAATGTACTCCTGAAATAAGCATGATGTATGCAGTCAAAAAATCTCGTTATAACCGATACAATTAACACTTTTTTTATTTATTTTTGATGATTATTTCGCTATAACAAAACCCCAACTTACAGCTTCATTTGTGAAAATCTACATAAGATATATGCAACCATCATGCATATTGATCAAAATTATTGAATATTTCCGACCTTACATATTTATGCGATTAAATTGAAGTATAGAAGATAGCCTTTCAGATGAAGGACCGAGCCTTTAAATTTTAAAATTCTCTAAAGAAGCATTATGTACGATTTGGAGTTGCATATAGTATAATTTGAATAAAGAGTTGATCCATCTGTGTGTCTTCTAATCAAATTAGTCGAGTACCTGGACTTCTTTTCATTCATCTAAGCATGTGGTGTCGTGAATATATACTATTCATAAGTTTTCTTGACGCTTTGATCCTGCAGTGTGTGAATACTTACAGGTGCGGTACCTTAGTTATATTTGTGGTATTCAGTTTAGTGGACCTTTCTCAATGCTTTAAAAAGCGCACCATGAACGCTTTTTGTGCTGTACCTTTGAAAAGTGAATATAAACAAATTCTATCCTTTGAAAAAGATTGTTTCCGCTGGATCCTCATCTTTAACCTATGTTACGGTTACTTGAAATTTTGATTAAGTGCACCATAGTACTAAATTGAAAAGTAAATACGGTTGAGCCTTAGCGAATCCAGATAGAAAAACATACATTCTCGCATACAAACTATAGAAGAATATATGCACATTCAGTTCGCTTAGCCGGCAAAGTCTCGAGACCACCATTTTACCACATTCTCCCATGAGTTTCTTCTTTAAAAACTAAATGTAACACTATGAGAAACTACACTCTTTCAGTTGCATAAAACCTTAAGAATTGTTAACTGCAGCATGTTACGGCGTGTCTGAAGTTGGACCTTAAAAGTGGATCTTAATTTTTTAACTGGACTAGCTTATAATACATGTAATACTTTGATTGTTGAAGTTGTTGGATATCAAATTTCTGTATAAATAGAATGATCAACCAATTTATAAAAGATTATGAGATGATAGATTTCCAAGACTTGCTTAAATTGGTTTCATGGAATAAATCATAACTATATATTAGTCTTTTGGTATTTTTCTTTATAGAGAAAGTCTGCAGCATGCTTTAAATTAACGATGTATTATAACTAGTTTTAAATCTATACAGAAACTGTATACATCACCTCCTTTCGTTGTGTCGGGTAATTTACTTCGTAAAAAAAGAATTTGTAATGGATCCACATATAAACTGTTTTTAGCGAAGTCAGACGAATACTCGAGACCCATTAAAATGATGAATCACTTTTTTATAGGATTCAATACATCCAGTTGTTATAATTTGAAGATTTAGATGCTACCATTCTTCAAGGAAAGAAAACTATAGTATACGGAACCATTATGATTCAAAAATTTATTGCAATATCAATTAATAAAATATTTGAGTAACCAGAAATTCAAGTTTTCAATTAGTTTCTTCTTTAAGGAACTGATCAATCAACTACTATATTATATAACTTTATTGAAAATTGTGTTTTAAAGAAGCGATCAGATATCAAAATTCATTATAACTATAGTTTGAAGCTGAACTATTATAATAATTTGGATAAGGAAACAATCTATACCGTTATAACTAATATCAAACCCCTATAGATGTTTTTATCATAAAAGATCTTCGGTTCATCAAATTAATTGATAGATAGAGATGTTATAAAGATTATGATAGGCCCTTTTTCATAGGACAATAACAAAAACTTGTTTTACTATTTCAAACACATTACTAATCTGAAGTTAAGCAAGCATATACTCACGATATGTAAAAGATTTTTATACCTACTCTTAAATCCCATTGCAATGAAGTATTAGATCTATAGCTAGCTTAAAATAAAAAGTGCTAATTATTATGTCTGCATATATTCTAATATATAGGTTGAAATTTCTTCATGTTGGTTTAGTAATAATAATCTTTTGCTGTTAACAATTGCTGTGTTTTTAAGATTTTTAGCTTTTATAAAACTTGTTGACACAACTTCTTCGTGTGTGTCATGTATGGTTTATGCAGGTAACCATGTGTACATATTGCATCATAAAACCTGTGGCTCATTGGTAACTAAAACAATTCAGAGTCTTCAAAACTACAGATCTCTAACAATTAAGCTTGAGAACAAACAAAAAGTGTCAACTTGAAGCCAGGGAAATGGATAATCGTTAAGCAGGCAAATCTGGTAATAGACCGTAGCTAATCAATGGTCACTATTCTTCCGCACCAAGTCCTGATTGCGCCTTCATATATCCAGGTGAAAATTACTCATTTGAGAAGCAGGAGCAATTCGTAGACTGTAAAACCGTTCACCACCTCCTTGAACCACTTTATATATAGGAGTATCTTAAAACAAATAAATCAATTCTTAAAAAAATCATAGAACTGTTGTAATCGGTATATGTGGTAACTCATTTGAAACTTATTGTTTAAATTGTAAATCATTGAAATAGAGTGCAAATAAATACTTTACAACAAGTAGAAAGATTAAGTGGGTGTCGTCTAAATCAATAGGGTATCGAATCTATCCTCCTCGTATATATATCAGACCAATAATTGCCATGGTCCTGTTTTCAAATGTTTGAATACATGCATTTCCCACTTTCAAAGACTGGAAAACCAAATTCGACACTATATATAGGATACATCAAATCTATAGTCCATGTTAAACTTGGTTATAGTCTTTTGAACAAAAGTACTTTAGTTTATATTCACTTTGGTTTCTCAATGCTCCGTGGTCTATAGTACTTCTGCATGTCTCTTCATGTAAGTCTCTAATCATACTGACAGCTTGAAATATTTTTTTTCTCGCTTCAGCGCTACTTTACAAAGCGCTTGAAAAAATTGTACCATTTTTTCCCTTTCACTTGTTCCTTTTTTCAAATTAGTGTTCTGATATTATAATGATAATCTACAGCCGTAATCTGTTATTAAATTTACAGTTTTCCTACCTTTCTCCCTTTCCTTATTGCAGTATAAAAATAGTTTATGGTGTGTCCACATTTAGTACGGTATCCTATACTGAGCCGCAGCCGATCAAGATCTACACACTACACGCTAACACGACCTTATTAAATCACGTATGCCAAAACCGGCTACTCAAGCCTACTACTGTGGAGCCGAGATAAATAACGTTTTGTTCCTCTCTCCTATCTTTTTAATTTAATTGACTATACCGCTGTGTATACTTATATATCGATGAGAGGGAGAAAAAAAAATTAAAAAGAACGAACGAATTCGGGGGTTATCGAAATAAATTTTTTCTCTGCCACCCATGGTGCTTTGGCTGTTTTTCTCTTACAAAAAATTGGACATGTGCTGTGTATCGCCTTAAATTAAATATCTGATTATTTTTTTAAAAAATTTTCTTATAAGTAGAGCTCTTCCTTTTTCAACATATGCAGAGATCTGAACAATCTTCGAAGATTTTTTCGAAACTTTAAATTTATATTCTTTATGGTGCACATGCTTAAAGAGGGCTTTCTTGTATTAAATCGCTTAACTTTAAAACTATACTTGGATTGTAAAAAATATTATCCTAATCCTTTATTTTGAGCACTAAAAGTAGACTCTATAGCTTTATTATTCTATTTTGTTCACTTAAAGTAAACAAGCTTAAACTTCATTACAAAAGTAAGTCATCGATATTATATAATAGAGGTTCAAACTTTATTGAAATCTGATAACTTTCAACATGCCATATGCTGCACCTAAGTATAAACTATAGTTATCAATGTTTTTCCAAAATGTTAGACTTTGATCATACAGGGAGTAAAACTCAATTAAATTGAACTTTATTTCTTAGTCAATTGATCTTAAGCTGAAATTTTTTAAAACTTTCACACTAAACTGTCTAGGCTTTAATACACTGTACTATTCAATTGTTATTGCCATATGATATTGCAATAGAAAAATCGAGCATTATAATTACTATGGTATTACGCTGAATACTAATTTTCATCGCATTCCTCTGGTTCATAAGAGTTTTGATTAAAATAAATTTGCTTAAATGATCATACACATAACTTCATAAATAGAATCTCAACCCTGGCCTATAACAAACTGAGCATCAAGGTGATTCTGATTATCCAAGTCTAAAAAAAAAAAAAATTGGGTAATCAGTAAATATTATTAACATAGCAAGCTAAGGAGAAATTAATTATTCAACGCATGAACTTCAACCCATTGTTCCCATTTTTGAGTTCTATTACCAATAACAGATCCATCAATAACTTGCAAATCACCTTCTAATTGTTCGAATTTGAAATCACCTTCTAATCCAATCCACATTGTATCTTCTTCACCACTATCGCCAACACTTTTACTTTGAGATTTTCTTAATTCATCAATTTCTTTCTCTAATATATTAGTAACTCGTGTGGCTGGGATAGCATTAAATACATCTGATTTATTGACTGCAACCAAAATATTACACCCACCTGATTTTCGTTCAGTTTTCATCAATAATTTAAATAGATCTTTTGCTGCATTATTGATACCATTAACGCCAGTTGCCCCATCAATTAAAAAAATAATTCCAATTAAACTTTCACCAGATTGCTCAATTGTTTCTAGAGTTTTGTACCAAAGTTTAGGATTACCTGGTAAATCAAATAAATTATGATGGGTATCAATCTTTTCATCATCAAATGGTAATTTTAATGAATCATATTGATTAATAGAAACGCTGCTAACTGTTTCTGTATTTTTACCTTTAACCCATTTGGTAAATAAAGATGTTTTACCTGAATTCTGTGGGCCGGTAATTATAATTGATGGTTTTTGACTTTTTTTACTTGAAAACCCACCATTGTTAAGAAAAATCGTTATAAGGGCGATAATAAATATCCCTAATACCGCACTTATTATTATCAGTGGTGTATCCATTTCTCTATATATATTTGTTACTCTCCTCACTTATCTATTGATCTAATGAACAATACAATATGAAAAAAAATAGTGATGCTGAATTTTTCTTTTGGTGACCATCAAAGATGTCAGCGGAATCGGCTCGGTTCTGAAAGGCTTAATAATTTGGGACATAAAAAATGTCGGATCGGAGGACCCTTCAAGTTGATGCATGAAAGCACACGCTTAAAGTCAGCCTCGTATTGATAAGTTTCGGAGCGCGCATTACACGTACTGGAAAAAAAAATGATCTGATAAACCGACAACGCTTAGAAATCTTTCTATGCTGAGTGTACCAAATGGCATAGACAATTTTTCACTCTATTGAATTTTTTGACTCATTAAATTCTAAACTTTCAAACTTTTCTTTCTCTTATAACATCAGTTTTTAATAGAAAATAACTAAATAGAAAACAAAATGTCAACATTTGGTACATTATTCAGAGTTACTACTTACGGGGAATCACATTGTAAATCAGTTGGTTGTATTGTTGATGGGGTTCCACCAGGTATGGATTTAACTGAAGAAGATATTCAACCACAATTAAGTAGAAGACGACCTGGTCAAAGTAAATTATCAACCCCAAGAAATGAAGCAGATCAAGTTCAAATCCAATCAGGTACTGAATTTGGTAAAACTTTGGGAACACCAATTGGTATGTTAGTTCAAAATAAAGATCAAAGACCAAAAGATTATGGTGGTAAAATGGATGAATTTCCTCGACCATCTCATGCAGATTATACTTATAAAACCAAATACGGTATCAAAGCAAGTTCTGGTGGTGGTAGATCAAGTGCTCGAGAAACTATTGGTAGAGTTGCTGCTGGTGCAATTGCAGAAAAATACTTGAAATTAGCTCATGGTGTTGAAATTGTTGCATTTGTTAGTGCGGTTGGGGATGTTGCTATGAATAGAGATCCAAGAGATGCCAAATTCCAAAATATTTTAGAAACTATTACTAGAGAACAAGTTGATGAAGCTGGTCCAATTCGATGTCCTGATTCAGAAACAGCTAGTAAAATGGTCTCAGAAGTTGAAAAATTCAGAGATGCAGAAGATTCTATTGGTGGTATTGTTACATGTGTTGTTAGAAATTTACCAGTTGGATTAGGTGAACCAGTTTTTGATAAATTGGAAGCTACTTTAGCTCATGCTATGATGTCAATTCCAGCTACTAAAGGTTTTGAAATTGGTTCAGGTTTCCAAGGCACTGCAATTCCAGGTTCTCAACATAATGATCCATTTTTCAGAGCTGAAGATGGACGATTTAGAACTAGAACTAATTTCAGTGGTGGTATTCAAGGTGGTATTTCTAATGGTGAAGGTGTCTACTTTAATATTGCATTCAAATCACCTGCTACTATTAGTCAACAACAAAACACCGCTAAATACGATGGTGAAGAAGGAGTTTTAGAAAATAAGGGTAGACATGATCCAAATGTTGTTCCAAGAGCCGTTCCAATTGTAGAAGCAATGGCTGCTTTAGTTATGGCAGACGCTTTATTAATCCAAAAATCTCGAGAAGCAACTAGATTTGACTAAAGAATAAACTTTGTAAAATTATAATGTATATTTAATATTAATAATAATTCAGATTGTTTTTTTTTATTTATTTATTTTTTATTTTTTATTTTTTATTTCTCGATTCATTTATGTACTTGCAATTCTACGCATCCTTGCTATATGAAGATCATTATTAGAAGAGTATTCATCATCTGAGTTTGTTCCTCCAGCATCTGGATTAGTGATTACTAGTCTTGATCGTCTTAATGAAGAGACCAAAACTTGAACGTCTCTACCGTTGAACTTCTCTGTATATCCACTGCTATTATCATCAACATCATCTTTTTCATCATTATCAATATCCAATTGGCTTGGTGATTTGATTGGTAAATGTAAGTTATCATAGTCATCTAAATCTTCGGTTGAATGGAGTGTAGCAGCTGAATCTCTAAAATAATTATGTGTAGATTCTGCTGGTGATTTAGAATCAACATTTTGAATCATAATAGGAGTTTCAGGTACCATTTGTCTCTCAAACCATTTTAATTTTTCGTTCCATGAATCAATTGATGCAGCAGATGTTGAAGCATTAGATGGGAACCGATCCAAAGATGCACTTTGAGGACTTGGATTAAACGATGTTGGTGGAGTTAACTGTAATGTTCTTTCTGGATATTTTTTTTCTTTACGCTTTTTAAAGAATAGCAAAGCCACGCCTGCCATACAAGCAACTGAAATTGGTAATGCAGTAGATAGAGCAGCAATACCACCTTTTGAAATGGGCCCTTCAGCAGTTTTACTAGTAGATGAAGTTGCAGTGGTGGAGGTGATTGATGCAGAAGTTGATTCAATAACAGCACTAGTTGAAGATTTTGCAATCGGAATTTCATCTGCTGACTTGGTACTAGTTATTGATGGAGATTCCTGTGAACTTAAAAACTGGGGCTCACTTGTACTTAATACATGTGGTGGTGTAATGTACTTGGATTCCATTTCTTTGGATTGGCTATTAACTTGATCAGTCCATGGTACAGCAAAGAGCTTTGGGTGGACATATGAGTCCACCGATTCCCAAGTATTTGTATCAGTGAAATTAATATCATAAGCAGAGCTCTCATCTCTTTTCTTTGAATCTTTTTTCATGATTGTAATTAAAGTTTCATAGAATGAAACAGCTCCTACAACATTGTCTTGATTTTTAATTGTACCTTCTTCCCATTCCCATTCATCAATACTGCTAATCTTTAGTTGAGATACAAATGGGTGAGCAGCACGTCCAGCTACTTTACCACCTAAAATTATCATTTTACTCTCTATACTACTACTTTTTCCAACTGGTAGCATCAAGGCATCAGTTCTTGAATCCACTTGAGAGGAATTTCCAACTTGAGCGAAAATCCATTTGCCGTTTTGCCAAATTGCAACTTGATCCATTCCAATCCAAGCATCCATTGTTGATTTACCACCAATTAGCATATATGCACTTGGAGATACAAATGATGCAGTACCACCATATAAATTTGTAGGACTATCATTTTCGTTATTATTCAATTCAAAATTTTCACTTGTAACATTAAATTTTAGCAATCTATTTGATATTTGGTTGTTACAAATCCCACCATATAAAAACACTGTATCAGATTCATAAGTTGACCAAGTTGTCATATTTCGATAAAACTTATATTTTGATGATGCAGTCAAAACCTTTGTCCAGTTATCTTCATCACGATGATATTGCCAAATATCGATATTTCCACCACATGTTGTTTTTTTGTCACTGTTAATGAATGCTAGAAACTTATTAGACACTGAAGCGTATACCGCATCGTTGGAATATTTTTCATCAGTTAATGGGGGTGGTAGTGAAATGGTCTTTAATGATTCCACCGCTTCATTTTTTGAATAAAAAGACTTGTCTGTTGGTATTGATAGAATTTCTCCGGTAGAGAGCTGTAAATATGCCTCAGTTTCGTTATAATGTGTTGACCATGGTGATATTGCTGATACTAGTATCGTTAGTATGGGAAGTATAATCAATGCTAGCTTATGCATAGTCTATTATTTGATGAGAGTATCCGGTGCTGTCTATTGAGGGTGCAAAGTTTCTCTGTAATCGATGTCTAAAGGTGGAATATTCAAACGAAAGAAATTTCGTGTCCTGATGGCCGTATAAAATCTTTAGTACTCTTAATGTTTGTTTATACTATAATACAGTAGTATTCTTCGTGTCTACTGTGGTAGTCTCATTGTGTAATGTCATAAAATTTTATGCCCATTCTTAAGATCTCGATTTGTCAACATCATGAATGTATCATGATAGCTCGTAAATAACACAAGCTTTGTCGAAATTTGACCTGCTAGAAATTAAACTTTGAGATCGAGTAATTTCAAGATCAAATATTTTCAGAGAAAAAAGCCTGATCTGTTGTATTATTTGTGGGATAATTATAAAAGCACTGAGAGCTGTTTTCAGGCACTAAATTTTAATTTGGAAAATCTTATATTTTAAGCAGTACTATTGTATTTATAAAACCTCTATAGTTATAAAGTCCTGATGCCGGCTAAAAGGCAGGGGTTTAATTATGTCTCAGAAGATCATCTATCCATCTTACGCTATAGATTTTATAAACCCTGTTTTAAGCTGTAATAATGAGGGTAGAGACTGTAATTTACCAAAATACTGGAAATACTTAGAAGATGACTTTGATACCGTTTAATATATCCTCACCATCGAGAAAACCATATAAGTTTAAGCTATATATATACGGTGAATACACCCTTAGGGCCGGTATATATAATGCTTTTAATTATATTAAATATTTAATCCAAATATCCATAGTTAACAATTGACAACCTGTAAAGCTCATGTTTGAAACCTAATATAGTTATAATATATGATTGTGGGTTTCTTCCTATAGCTACTGAGACCGACCGGTCAGTACTCTATTTATACAGACGTTGTGAGAATCTGTTTTTTAATGAAGTGTTATGATTATTCGCTTCCTAAGTGCCAATAGTATTAACTGCAGTTTAATGGGGCCATGGTAGGCTTAAATCTTACACTCCAGCTATTTATAGCCATAAAGGGATGCCAACAATAAAGTTATCCGATTATAATTAAGAACTGATAATAATACGTAGTTTTAAATATATGAATTTGAGGCATTCATTAAACACTGATTCACCCTAAATATTTATTGAACAATATATATAGCATAGCTATTATAAATTGTACTCAGTTTAATTAGCTAATCAATGCAGCATATGTCACCTTATAAAATATTATACGACTGTGGATTCTTGTTAATAATTGGTATGATCAATTAACTATGTATAACTAATTAAAATTTTAAGGCTTCAAGTCCAAAGCTTACGATAATTAGTAATACTCTCGTTTGCTAGATCCATTTATAGCTATAGTAGCCACAATTGCAATTGCAATTGAATGTTTTGTCATGCACATTCAGTTTAATAATTTATAAACAGCGATGAATTAATTCAATTGATTATTGTTGCTAATAATAAATTAGCATATCTGTTAATTGAGCCTTTAAATTGAATAAAATATAGATACTGTAATATTTCAATCCACCTTGACTAACGCGCATTAACTAGTAAAACGTGCTGTGCCGTGTGAATCGCAGGCTTTAAAACCAGCCACCTGAATTTTAGTGCTGCCTAAGTATAAAATATTGAAGTTTCGAAATAATTTAAACAAAATTTTGATGAACTATAATATAAGATAACCAGATGATTTAAGAAAACTCTGTTTATGGTTAAGGCTGTTCGCTATAGGTGCTCACGTTGATTCTTCCGCTTGAAAAATGTTTGGTTGTTTATATACATAATAAGTGTCTACTTCAATGGCTTAGAAATGGAAAATCTAATACATATGTAATTACTATGCTCCAGAATGGGTTGCAAGGGACATGATGGCTCATACAACTCTACGATTTATCAACTTATACCCATAAACAAATCTAAAACAAATGTAATTAATCGATAATACTGATATATATTATTTCGACGCAGCATAAATTCTTTGCATTAGGCCTTTAAATTTAGTAATTACTTATCAGAGCAAACAGCAGAACAACTTTAAATGAATCCTATCTAATAGTCTCAATCATTGTGTCTGCTTATAAGCAGCTTTACCATATCATTGAAGGTTTCAGGTGTTACAGCAAAATCTTTAAAGATAAGTTTAACAAGAGACGCAAATTTGAAGGTGGACCTTTTTTATTTGATGGTGATGACAGTGTCAGTGCTATCACAGGCCTGGAAAAAGCGGCCGCAACGGCCGACGTCTTATAATTAAACTGTCGATCGGGGAGTGGACGGTGTAGATCAATCTTCGTAATTATTTATCGTGCACATAATTTTTAGAATTCTAAAGCAAAATTGTATACTATAGATTGAAATGATCCATCTGACAATAATATTGCACCCCTCAATATTTTATTATCTATTCTAATTTGATGGTAATTAAGTAAACTGAGATGATGATCCATAATTTATCCATCCACCGTCGGATCAGATCAATTATAATATAGTATGGTAACCCACACGATACATTGCAAATCTATTGTACACTTAATTAAGTCCATCTAAATCTTATCAACTGAGTGCACCATGGATGATAGCTAGGCTAGTACAGTATTCCAAACTATAAACCATCTCGGTATTATTGCAATCATAGCTTAGTGCCATATATATATGCCACAGGAAAAATTAATGATTTATTGGGATAAGAGCAAGTACACTCTGGAAATTTTGTAAATGTATATGGCAAACGGATAAACTGATCGATAGATCTCCAGTGCATAGTACTTAAGGATACTGGTGCTTGTCAGAGGTATTTCTGCAAAATCTTATAAAATCAGTTGTTGCAAAATACAATCTTATGCGACTACCATACCTTGGTATAGTTGACTGCCACGCATGGCTGGGACGTCACATCAATATTCAAATTCATAATTAACATTCCAAGTGTATTTTGCTGAAAATTAGAGATGGCTGAACCAAATGCTTAATTATTGGATATCAAAAGGAGTGGCTGATAATTTTATGAAGAGATTTCTAATATTTATTTTATATGCATGCATCCAAATATCGATGATGCTTTTTAATTTAGAAGCTACAGATTTGTTTCAAACGGGCTGGTTCCATGACTGCAGTAATTCAATAATTTTCAGATTTATATAGGATTTTACTTTTCAAATCTGTTCTGAGATACATTATTTGATTAGAAGTAATTAAGAAATTTGAATAATATGAAGAAACGTTGAAGAAAAAACACAATAACTTTCCCAAATATAGAAAATACCTGGTCTCTACACATTATATTATATTCTTCTTTGATCCGTTAATTAAGATATGATCGGTTATATATAACTATAGCTAATTGATATTTCGCAAAATTTGAGTGACAGCTGATTTGTTTTAGTTTAAAACTTTACAACTCAGGTTGCAGTCACTTGAAATGATATAATGAATGGAAGATATTAATTGTAAGTTTTCCATGGCACGGATCATTTAATATATACCATTAATAGCTTAATTACTCGATGGGGACATCTTGCAATAAATGATGACTGCCATGGATATCTTCCCCGGTTTTCTGGGAGTTATGTATCCGTATGTACCATCCCACATTATCAAGATTAAAAAAAAGGCTTCTTACCAGTAGTTATAAGCATGGGTATCATAATTATAATACCGATCTGTGATTTTAATGGCTTTACCAAACCACTGGATTTTTGAACATCACCATCCGGATCTAACCCGCTTAATCAAAGCAGGGACCATAATTTTATAACACTAAACAGCACTCTAATGCTAATAAAATAAAGCACATCATTCTATATCCAATATACGTTTCATTTAACACGATCGCGATAGTGATCGATCATTGTATCTTCTGTGACCTGAGATCCGAATGTAATATTTAAAATTTGCTGTATCGATGAGCTTCTATTATTTGGTGCGTTACTTTGCTTCCACTTAGCATTGCTTTAACATGTAAGTGTACATCTTAAGAGTTAATTGTACAACGCACCCTAAGTCTTTGGCCACCGCTTGATGCTTGCTTATGTTTAAATAAAAATACGCCTTCTTAAGCTTCTACTATCTTACTCACTTTATATATATTATAACTTGGACTCCTGTAATATATAAATAGGCCCATGGCAGATAGCTATAGTATGTTTGGTAGCTAGGATTCAATCTTACCAGGTATACATGATTCAACGATCGAGTAAGCTTAATAATTAACAGACGTCACACCAGCATTAATTTGAAGCTGTGGAAGCATGCAATGGCGGAAGTACTTTATAAAG
Organism: Blastobotrys buckinghamii (nom. inval.); assembly: GCA_030579975.1. Lineage (NCBI taxonomy): Eukaryota > Fungi > Ascomycota > Dipodascomycetes > Dipodascales > Trichomonascaceae > Blastobotrys > Blastobotrys buckinghamii (nom. inval.). The sequence goes on from JAKTSB010000052.1 coordinate 46,842, forward strand.
TAGTTTCGATGTATCTTTCCAGTAACTTGAATGTGCATCATTTAATGAAATCTGATATTAAAGCTAAATTATAGATTTAGCTACATATATGTTAGAATTAAATCTTCCACATACTTGTACCTAACATATGTAAACTTGATCATTAAAAGCTATTACCTTAAAATCTCACGTGCTATAATATTATAAATTATAAGTATACGAGTATACATATATAAATTCTAGTAAACTTTATCTACTTTAGCGAAATATATATGAGTACAATCGTAGCTAAACGAAATTCAAATCTATTTTATATATAAATCTACGAACGCAGCTGCAGTTGGACTCTCTATTTCAATTATATCAATTTAAATATCAACTTGATTTTTACTAGAATAATGTTACTTGTACGTGTAACCAATGATTAACTTTTCCAGTACTTAAAGCAAAGACGGCTCATCGCAACTTCTGGCTAAAGTAGCATCTGAAAATTTATGGAATGCTCATCATCAGAGCAACATTATAATTAGAGTGAATTTGCTGGTGGTTACTTTTATATACACACTAGCTAAAGCTCTAAATAATGACCCACATACAGCACTTGCACCAATTAACACCCCTAAAATATCTTGATTAAACTTAATAGATTTGAATGCTCATTCAATGAGCGTATTCATTCTGAATTCAACGCCTTTCATCTAGTTATTTTAGCAAGATGTTTACTATTAAAACGTTAGTATTAGCAGATTAGTACACCTACAAGTAGTGTGTAGCTTTATTATTGACCATGGTAATGTTGTAGGGGTACAAGCTATTAGGTTCATTAAAAGTCATACCAATCATGACTGGAATGCTATACCCTTCACATAAGTAATCATTCATTTAAAAACTTGACACACCGTATAAGGCACCAAAACATATCTAGCCCCTTAACTTACCCCTGTCTTATTAGCAAGTTAATTTTTAATGCCATATATGTATATATAGACATTTGAATACTATAATGTAAAATTTTAATTGATAAGATTGGATATGACTTCAAACTCAACTTAAGTAAATTGAACTCTTTCAGGGTCAAAACATGGATTAATGAATTCTCAGTTAGGCAAATTTTATATTAAATTATTAATCACATCTGAGGCATAAATTTTGAAGAACGTTTTTTAAGCTCGTGGTGTGAAGCAAATATACGTTTAATTATGTTGTGACCATGCTTGAAAACCGTTTCTTATGCGTATTCGCTGTGAAGTTCCTGTAATCCCACAGCTTATAGGCACACTTCACAGAGCGCACTGCGCTTTCAAAAAGCGTTTTTAACGCACAGCTGCACACTCTATGTGGAGTCCTCTTTTTGGTTTTATTTATTTTTTGCTTGTCTATAGTTTGAATCCATATATATGGGATTAAAAGGATCTATCAATTGTCTTTGATTCTAGTATTTTTTGGTAGCTCCTGAAAGGCTGGATTCGCGGAGTAAATGAATTTTTTAATAATGTTTGATAATTATACCAATAGAATTATTACTGTGGATGGTCAGCAGTTTGAACTTTGGCTTCAATTATGCCCCAGGTGGTCTTATGTCTTGTTTTGGCTCGAGGTAAACTATGTAGTGATCCACTAGGAATTTTCTTTGAGTGGACCTTTTCAGCTTCCAGGAACCTCTTGACAAGCTCTTCAAAATAGTCTGTAAACCAACGACGACTTAATAATGTAGTTTTAGATTTCTGTGCTCAAATTTTGTTCACACGCGCAGTGTAAAAAAACCGTTACATTGCGTTCAACGGTTTATGCGCAAGCTCAGTAAGATCAAAAACAGAAAAAACAAAAAAAGCAAAAAAAAAAACGAAAAACATTTTTCCTGAAAGCTCAAGCGGTGCCTATAAAAATATATGATTGGCTCAGAGTACCTTAAAATTCGCTCCAATCAAGACTTTGTTATCTTATAATTACTCAATTGTAAGTATATTATAAATATTGAATGATTCAATTCTGATTGAATTATGTTCCATACGGGGATACTTTCATGGGTAATGGCTTTGTTGTATACCGAGTTATGCTACTATACTATCCATGGATATAGTATGAGCTTCAACTTAAGTATTAAAAAAATAGAACTGGAGTTCTATTATAAGTTAGTTTATGAAGCTATAGTATACATGAGCTCTTTAAAATCCGGACTACTACTCTCGGGTATCCTTTAGCAGCTCTATGTAATAATACGGTAGTGCACATGAGTCAGATGGTATGGCATAAATCAACGACAAATCTAAAAATCCAAACCAGAGGCATAATAAATTGCTCAGTGCACGCCGCTGTAGCCTTAGAAATTAAAGGACGCATGCAATCCGCTTATAAAACTCATGTAGGCATATCCTATAGTACCACTGTAGATGTACAAGTATGGAGAAACAAGCTTGATCATCATTTCTCAAGGCAACAAGCTTGACCGTTTTTCATACATTGAACCACCTGTGCTTATGCACATATGGTTCGCTTTAAAAATCCAAGTCCAGAATGAAACGCGTTTTAATATATACTATAGATATATATATGTGGATGATACAAGGTTTGCGCTATTGAGTCTTAAATTTTTTATTAGGCCGGCTTAAGTCAATTGGAGAGCATTATTGTTACATACTAAGCATTCAGGATAGGATTGTACAACGTTGTTGCCTCAGTTAGTTCGAGTCATGAGCTTTTTGCGTTACAAAGGCAATTTATCTCCATGGGTGCACATGGGGATGGGGGGCGTTTATTGCCAATTACTGTGATCATACACGATACAATTTTAAAGCTTGGACTATCGGTTTTAGAAATAAAGGAATTCTGTATATATTAGCCTCATCCAACTTAGTATATGGTACCATAATAATAATATTTAGACTAAATCTCTTGAATTGATTCGATATAAGGTATATGCATTCATTTCGATTCAAGATCTACGAATTTGATTACCTGCCATATGGTCTCCATCGATATTTTAGCACTAACCTTTGCAATTGGATACCGTTATTTTATTAATTAACCATTGCAACTAGTGAAACTTGCTATTTCTGTATACTAGGATCAGTCTCATAATCTGGATATTATCCATTGACTCTTAGTAAATATATATAATAAATCTAATCAAAAGGGGAACCCATATGAAATTTTGAGTTCAGCTTAAGCAATCTGTAATTTTAAGCTAGGATGATTGTAAATCGACAGTTTGAGATGTGCACCAGGTCTCAACGGCGCGATATAGATCTACATCAATTGTTACAACTGTTTAGAGCATAGCATTGTGATTTATGATCGATATATATATATATATATCTATAGTACACCAGGTATTACCATATGGACCTCGAGTTACATCATTATAGTAGGCAATCCAACTACTGTTATACTGAAATGAAACTAAAATACAATTAATATCAGATATATCCTTAATAAAGTAAGGATTCAAGTTAAAGTAATTCCCTTTAAATCGGTTATAAGGCTCTTTAGCAATATTTGGAAAGCGGCTCTAATCCATCGTAAAAGTATAACCTGAAATACTTTATAGCCCTTAAGAAACGTTTATGAACTATTATAAGTATTAAGGGATATATTTTCTCGTGTTATTCAATTTAATATAGAATACAATGACATACCTGCTTAGGATCTGATCAAGTAAATAGTAAACAAACAATTGAGCCCATTGTTGTCGTCTTAGTTTCATCTGCTATTCTTCTAATCTTTACTTTTGGTCAACGTTATTATTGTGATCATGATACGAACGCGGCATATTGATTTTTGCTCCGTGCCAGCCACTTTAACCAAAACAAGTATTTAAATTTTTTTCACCCTGATTCACTAACATGAAACGACGGCCTGTGCGCAACCTCGTTTCATAATTCACCCCTACCATGGATAGATGTATTCGATTAAAAAAGGACGGATTTCACAAAGACCTCTCAGTTATTATTAAAAGCCATATTGTTATTATTATTATTGTTACAGTAACTATAGGTTATATATATTTAAGTGGTGTATCAGAGCCTGCAATTATCTTAGAATTTACAGATGGAAATTACACTTATAGATACTTAAAGCCAAGGAAAATATGAAGGTATGAATGTGAATTATTATCAATGCAAAGATAATCAATATGGATTTCCTTGATTGTATTCATATTTATGATTATGATTTATATATATCTAAAGACCTTTAACATATGATAATATTGCAAACCTCAGAGATGCCTGTATTAATAACTCTTGTACATGGTCAAGGTACATTTGATAACTTAACTGTTTGATGATTTTTAAGTAGAGATTTAATTTGTCGATTGCAATTGAGATGAGCAACGCAGCAGAGCTGTCACAGCATTAATATTATGAATATTTGATATTTATAATATATTGGAAAAAAATAAATATATATATATAGGGATCAATTTATTTAATAAATTACCCTTTTACCACTGATATACCATGATAGTGTATGTAATGCTCGTCTTAGATTATGTATCAAAAGAGTATATATCTGACGAGTTCATATATAAGCACCCAACAGTTGTTGGAATAATAGCGCTTAATATCATACCTCGAAGAATACATGTATCATTCGGACTGATCGATATTTTATCGATCAAAACATATGTTAAACCACAACCATGAAATTTAAATCTATAATATATATATGCTATTATATAAGCTAGTAGTTTAACTATACAGTGAGTGTTAACTCTAATCTTAATTGTAACCTTGAATAACAAAATAATTAACTGGCACGCGCTGTAACATGGCTCTTTAGGTTTGAACAACTTTCAAGCCACTCATAGAGTTTCATGATAATTAGCTTTCAAATTTATAAGCCTAGGCTCATCACATAGTAACACTTATAATAAAATATAATAGTCTGCTTTGTTACTGAAGGCCTTTTAAAAATAAATTTATTGCAACAAGCTTATATGAGTCTCGTATAAAACTACCTCATCGATGAACTAAGGGAGAGCTACTGTATGTTTATACAAGTCCAATCAAAATTTGATGTTGAGAAATTTTGAGACAAAGCGTTTCTAGAAATAAAGATTCTGGTGCAAAGATGGCATGATTTCTAAAACTTGCAAATTAGAATACGGTGGCCCCTAACATTATAATTGTAACTTATTTCATTTTCATATATCGGTCCATAGCCGGTAATTTCATTGCAAAATTTATACAAGCTAAAATTTTGTAAGTCATAGTTTCTTGGAAAGAGTTTAAATTTATTGTGACTGAAAGGGTCAATAGTTAACAATATAATTCTACCTCGAGACAAAAATCATATTGATTAATTTGAGTGGTTTGAAATTTGAAGAGCAATTTTCATTTTCATGATTACAACAGAGTTTATTGCTCTATATCTAAAAGTTTATATATAATTGAGAAGATGTGTCAATACCGGATCAAGAGAGCAATAAAAAGATTTTAAAGTACAAATCATTGCAATTCTTACCAGGTAGCTGTGATTCGATTTAATTTTAAAAACAATCAAAGCTTATGGCGCTGATGTCTTAATTATGCAAATTCCCCTCAATCACATCGTATATATATATATATATTCGAGCCGAATTTTCAATCTACTTGTAATGTCAAATTGTGTATCAAATCAACTCTAAGTATTTCCTAATTTCGATATCTGCATACCCGGACTGAGCATGGATATTATTATAATTATGAATTTTGTTTATCGCCTTGAAGTTATATCTCCTGGACAAAATTTATCTGATGTTATTGTTAATCCATTAATTAATAATATTAAGGATATCCTCAAGTAATTGCGCTAGAACCTGTTTCTGTACTGACCATTGCAATCAATCAAAAGAATTTACACATAAAAACTGGGATTGATTTTTCAGCAGCACTCATATATACATATGTTGCACAGTCTTTACTGCTATTTTTTAAAGCTCAGAAGACTTCTGCGCATTCAAATATATACTAGAAACAGCAATTCACTGCAGATGTCGCGGCGGCTTTTAAATTAGAATTCACTTATTTGTTATCCATATATAAATCAGATATATCATCCTAAAATAGTTTATCCAGTTATGGAAGGTTAATTGGTATTGTTATTTGGCTATAATCCTGTAACTTACTGGTACACTTAAAAATTCACTAAGCTTAACAACACAGGATTCAGGTCGTAGATGGATGAACCCAAACTCCAGCCGTACTATGATTTTCCTCACAGTTTTAGCTTTACTTGGGTACAGGCTTATATGCGCGTGTAGTCACGCTTGAGTAGCATATAAAAAAAAGCAATGTTGAGAAGCCAGCGTTTCGCCGTTAGATACAGCAGAGTGATTAACTACAGTATATATAGTATACCTGGTACACACTGAGTTACTCCGACACAGCAAGATTTCAACGGTTTTTTTTTTTTGGTAATTTCCACAGAATCTCAACGGCTCCAAATCGGTGGGTCTATCTAGATCAGCTCAAGCAGTGATAGTGAATCTCCCCCAGGCTTGAATCTACTGCAGATGGTATGGGATAGAGATCGTGATGATGAATCTCAGGGCCGGCGGCGATCACATAATCGCGCTCAACCCACAGTGTTTCTAGAGCATGTCAAGTTTAAACTGCTATAGAATCTGTTACACTTGTACGAAACCTGATCGTAACAGATCTTGAAATTGTCTGATCAGACGGTTGTTTAAAATATATATATCCCATCATCCATAAACACCGAGAAAAAATAACAATAGAATATTGAGTGTGAATTTTAAATGAAATGTGTGGCTTTCAAATTAATCTATAACGCTTCAAAGTATTCTAGAAACCTTTTATTATGATAATCATCCCTCCATTATATTACACATTACTAACACAAAGAACAAAACTATAATCGGTAAGGCTAATAATCTATAGTGCTATTGCTTAATCCACAATTGGCTTTATAATATATATATATCTTCATCAATTTAAAGAATTGTCCAGTATAAAGTCTAACTGTATATTGTAAATTTTCAATTCAATTCAATTTTATATCCTGTGTGGAAATAGCTTTGAAAGTTCGGATCATCTCAAGAAATTTATGTATTTCATGTATTTTAAACGTGTATACTGCTTCATGTTTGCTATTCAAGATATTAAGAATTGGTAATATCACTTTCATGGTTATATATATAGAATCTAAAAACTTTTCAGCAATTGAGTATTTGTTGATAATATCTATATATAGTGAATCTAGTTAGAATTTTGGTTCCTTTATTGCATGCTATTTAAGATATCTTCAAAGAACACTCTAGCATTTTAATACGAGCATAGGCTCTAAAAAATACAATCTATCAGAGACTGATGATTAATTAGGGCTTAAAAGATTTAGGTGCAATCCAATGCCTGATATTTCAAACTGAAATTTCAACTCCATTTTGGCCCGTATGCTAGATCCAACAGCTGTATCTTCTCAACCTATTGCTCGACCATTTACAACGACCATGGAAATGTTTGGACCTTTTCTTATGCACATTATGGCTATAAATTTTCTATAAAATTTAATAGAACATCGTAAATAAAATCTTAAAGGGTGATTAAATGTTCCTTAGTGTTAACAATAACCACGAATACAGTTAAATTTAATAACATTTATTTCCAATTACTGGTCGACCAGTAAAGATCATTGGGAGTAGAGTGTGTTCAAATTTAAGAGCTCCACCGAAACTCACTGACCTTTCACTAAGTATTTCATGGGAGTTAAGATACTTGTCTTAATAAAAATATGCTTGTTACGGAAACAATTTACTTTTAACTCTAGTTTGGTGTATATAACTATGCTATAAAATAGCGGTAAGTATAGTACCTACAATTAGCTCTTGACTATTGTGGATACTTCAAAAAGTTTTTAAGTTTTACGTATCGATCCATCTTTCGGTTCACCATTTTCTCGATTAAACATTTTACAATCAAAATACTTTACACATATATCCTACAAGCATAGTTTACTAGCAAGTGTTTCTGCTTTGTAAATTGATTTCCAGATTCAGAATTAGAAGCTTAGGTCAGCTAAATCTGATGCCGAATGATTGCTTAATATTTTGTCGCAACCACTAAACGTATTTGAAAATCGTCTTTAAGTAACTATATCAATCTCCTTATTTACTATAAATGTAGCAAGATTTAACTCTAATCACAATATTTATTTATATTTTTATATCTAAATATAGAGCTAGTAATTCATCAATTGATTAATTAATCTGTCGACAGGATTCAATACATTAGGTGGATCTTTTTTGATGGATATATTGGGTCCATTGTACTTTCGTTATTGAACCTCTCTATAGTAAACTGGGTTTGGATGCTTTGTTGGTTATTAGCTTTAGGTATAAGTTTCTACTGGTACTGTATTTTTTCAGTTCAGCTTGAATTATTAGTTATGCTTAAGAAGATGTACAATCAATAATTAGCTACAATTCTTTAAACTGTGCAAAAAAAAAAAAGTGTTGGCTGGCATGGTGCTCCGCGCAGCTTAAAAATAACCGGCTTATACAACGAAAAAGTAATTATTATCACCATTAAATGGACCCCTCTTCAGCTTTAATGAAACATTACTTTTTCTGGGAATTAACAGCATCAGACACACACACAAAAAAAAAAAAAAAAAAAAAAAAAAAAAATAAATAATCTACAATTGTGTGTAGGGCTTTAAAAACTAAAAAGAAAGTATAGGCTTCAAAAGACAGTGTGTCTGCTTTTTTTTTTTTTTCTGGTATAACACACACACGCAAACTCTCTCTTAACTAGTAAAAAAGTAATCATCTAAAAATAGTTAAATTTAAATGTGTGACTGGGTCCAAAATCTCACACTAGAAAATTGGAGAGGATCCATCATCCATGGTTAAAAAGAAATAAGGAGAACAATATGCAAGTTGTGTTATAGAACTAACATCTTGCCTGAAGTGAGATTTAAAACGTTTTATACTTGTAAGGGCTAAAAAGGGAGATAAAAGTGTCCCTTTAAAGCTTCAAAAATCAAGCTTTGTACAAATAGATTTAGCTCTGTATGCATTTAACTCCAACATAATTAAAAAGTAATTGTGAATTAGAAGCGTTCCTTATATAGTGCTAAGCTTTCACACCCTCATAAGAAGAAATGACACCTTAAAATTTATTGTTTACGTGGTCCAATACAGCTTCATATTTATCATTGCGGATATTTTACATAACTTTGTAGCCTTTGATAAAAAGTAAAAACCTGGCTGGCTCTATGAACTAACTTTTATAATTGAAAAAGCAGTACAATATAAAGATCCACATCTCAATTCGCTAAAATCTTAAAAAATACAGGGCTTGAAGTATGTCAGGTTTATACCTTTATTTGCTTATAACAACTCTTCAGCATAAATTCTAATTTAAAAGCAACAGTATTTTATAAAATCAAAATTTAACAGTCGGTGTTTAAAATGGATTGTTAAAATGTTCATGTTATATATAGTAATTAAACTCCCACTGTGCCAGAAGTTCAAGTCATATATATATCGATATTCCATCCAAGGTCCATCATTCAAAACTTTAAATTGTTTACTTTTTCAGGTCCTCTCTAAACTTATCAACACCAGAGTTTAGATTTTTTACTTTTTGGTTGCATGCTTTCTTTTTCCCCTACACAGCATTTCTTTCTACATTGAACCGTTAGCTTCTACCTTTAAAAGAATTAAGAAAAAAAGAAAGGACGAGTAGTTTAATTATTCGGTATTTTATGATAAGTTCTGTACTTCTAACTTTTTTTTTTTTTTTTTCCTTTTTGAAAAAAATAAATTATAATTCCCTCTTTTCTTCTTCAGACTTTTTTTTTCTATTTTATATAATTCTTTCTTTCTTTTATATATTTTTTATATTTTAAATAAAAAGAGAACAAAACGTCAATCAATCAGATTAATTCAATCAAAACGTAAAGGAAATAGAAGGAGAATTACGACAAGTCGAATAGATAGAGTGGGATATTTGTGCTATAATTTGAAAAGTAAAAAACAAGGAGGGTAATATCAACAAATAAACAAATAGTTATACAAGACTGCATCTATAGAATAAAAAATTTGTGTCATCATATTATTGTTTTTGTTCGGTATAGAATTACAGATACCTTTTTTCTGATATATTTATTTATTTATTATTCATAATAGACGTTAGAACTATCAAATATCTTGGATACCATAATTCATAAACCATAGTGTTGTTTGATAAACAGAAATAAAAATAACAACTAGACAATTCAAAAGATATACATACACAATTGGTTATTATCGACCCAAGTTTAAGAGAAAACTTCATTTTGTTTACTAAATCTGTACTATTATTATTATTATTACTATCATTTGTCTACACAAAATAGGTTATTTGAAACTCGAAAAATATCAAGTCATATATAATCGATTAAACTAAGCTAATTTATATCATCTCTTTATAGAACCTTATCAACAATCAACGCGCCAAACACGTCTCGTCAATCGTCGCATAGTTTGAACTCACCGGTCGGTTCTAATCAACATAGTCATATTTATACTCAAGATTCAAATCAACAACAATCAAGAACAATAAGTAATCAAAGCCCATCACCAAGATCATCATATCAACGACCATATTATCAACCACAGCAACAACATAATAAACCGGCCGGTGCACGAGAACCTGAAGGTCAAGAATCTTACAAAAACTATTCAAGTGAACAGTATCAGTTACCTCCTGTAGGTCATTATGAGCAAGATCCGCAACAACAACATCAACAACAAGAAGAATCCTCACAGCATAGTCAACAGCAGCATAACCAGCCCTATTACACACAATATACTAATCCAATGCAGTCAGTTCAATCGCCTCAGGACCAACATCATCAACAACAACAACAACAGCAGCAGCAGCCGCAACAACAGCAACAACAACAACAACAACAGCAACAACAACAACAGTCACAACAGCATCCACAACAAACTCAACCTACACACCAGTCTCAGTTTGGTGGAGGTGTAAGTTATGGCAACGCACAGTATCCTCCAGAATATAGATATGCTCAACAGTTAAGTACAGGTGGAAATCAAGGAATAAATACACAAATGCGACAATATGGCTACCAAGATCCAAATCAACCTCCACCACCTCCACCACAACAACAGCAGTATTATCAAGGTCAATTCTCAAATCTATCACAGCAACAACAACAACAACAACAACAACAAAATGCCGCCGCAGCTGCGGTCGCAGCTGGTATGGGGATGCCACCACCACCTCCTGGCCAAGCACCACCACCCCAAATGCCAGGCGCTTTAATGCAGCCACCACCACCACAACAATTTGATGGTAATCAGATGGCAGGATTGCATACAAGTGGTGTGAATTTAGCTTTACAGTTTCCTTCAATGACTAACAATATTCAAGCTGGACCTAGCTCACCAGGTCAACAACCTCCTCCAGGCATTCGACCTAAAGTTACAACAACATTATGGGAAGGTGAAGGTACATTATGCTTCCAAGTAGAAGCAAGAGGTATTTCTATTGCAAGAAGAGGAGATAATAATATGATTAATGGTACAAAATTATTAAATGTAGCTAAAATGACTAGAGGTAGAAGAGATGGGATTTTAAAGGCAGAAAAAGTTCGACATGTTGTTAAAATTGGTACAATGTATTTAAAAGGGGTATGGATCCCATATGAAAGAGCATTAGAATTTGCAGAGAAAGAAAAAATTGTTGATGAATTATACCCATTATTCGTAGCTGATATTAATATGTTTTTATACCATCCAATGAATTATACAAGAACTATTCAAGTATTAGCAGCTGCTGAAAGAAAGAAACAAATGGATGCTGCAAGAAATCAAGCACAACAAGCACAACAAGCATTTGGTCATATGCCACAAATAGAACATCGACAAATGGGTGGTGGATGGCCACCACCACCTCCACCTCCTCAACAACAACAACAACAATTACCACCCGCCCCATCTCCCCTTGAAAAACAAAGGCAAATGCAAGCTCAACAACAACAACAGTGGGCCCAATCTCCATATCAACAATATAATACTCCTGCTGGTCCAAGTGGATATTATCAAGGTGGTGGATCGTCTCAACAACCGGAATCGTCAAATACAAGCACCCCGCCGCACCAGAATGCTACGACATCTCAGCCGCACCAACAGCAGCCTCAAGCGCTACCACCACCACCACCTCCTCCTCAAAATCAGCAACAACAACAACAACAACAACAACAACAACAGCAGCAGCAACAGCATCAATTACTACCACCTCCACCACCACCAGCACCAACTACGCCGCAAGGAAATGCGGCTGATAGACAACAATCACAAGGTTATGAGCACCAACAAACACAACATCCTCAATCATCATCATCATCATCATTACAATCAACTCAAGGTCAACAAGGTCCACCACCACCACCTCCTCCTCAATTGATGCAACAACCAGGCCAATTTCCTTCAATGATGGGTGGTCGATTACCACCACCTCCAGCACAATATGATCCAAATACTGGACAACAACTCGGACCAGGTACGTTACCACCACCACATTCTCAGTCTGGTGCACCACTAGGACCATCAACACATCCCCACCAACCACTGCATCCTCATCATCAAGATCATGATAATAGTCCAACAATGATGCAATCTCAATTAAAACCTCCAAACTCACCAGGTAATAGTAATCAAGATGTTGATCATCATCCTTAAAGTTTGCGAATTAAGTAACAACAATAAAATATAAAAAAAATTTTAAAAATTCGAGGTTATTTATACCAACATAAAAAAAGCCAGAAAAATCAAAAAAAAAAAATTCTTTTCCGTGTTTATTATTCTTTTTTTAATTTAAAAAAGATCTATTTTTATTTAACTGCTTCAATATATACTATTATCTATTTACCAAAGAAATTAAAAAGTAATCTATTGTTTTTACGCTCACCTTTCGTTGTTTTTTGTTTTTTTTTAAAAAAAAACTGTAATTCATAACCAGTCTTCGTGTAACAAAAATTCTACGATTATAAAAATAAAAAGGCTTAATAGTGATAATAAAAATCACAATTTAAAAAAACTAATGTATAAAAATGTAAATAAAAATAATATAAACTCTAAACAATGTTCCAAATTTCTTGAACATCTTCAATTTCATCACTCAAAACTTGCTCATCATCACCACCTTGTTCAATTCGTTCTCTAATACTATTAGCCAATCTAACAGCAACTCGACGAGTATAATCACCAACAGATCTAGGTTGCATTGGTGCTTTAAATAATTCTGGCTTCGAGCTAACTTGCTTGAACCATTCTTCAAAAGTACCATTTTCTGGTTCTTCAACTAATCTTAATACTGCTAAATAACATTTTTCAGCTGCCAATTTGACTGGAATAATAGTATCTCTAACACAACCAAATACTCCAATAACAACGTTATCCAAATATGGTCTAATGAAAGTTTCATAATCATGTTTAGATAATAATTTGATGACATTTAAAGATAATCTTCTTGCATCTGGTGAATTTGTACCATTGGTCTTATCGGTACATGATACTAAAGTAGTCATAATCAATTCGGTTTGTTCGGAATCTGGGATAACAACTTTACCTAGTAATAATTTACCTAAAGCCATAATAGCATGTTCAGAAACAAAGCTAGAATGTTCATCTTGAGTTTTTAATAATAAATAATCCATCAATTCAATACCAAAAGACGAACATCTCTTTGTAGCCAATTTCAAAATACTATTAATACCTAAAATTGAATAATCTCTTGGTAAATCTTGATCATGAATCAAATTCTTAGTTAATCGATGAACTTCTTCATCATCTAATTCATTAGCAACACCACCTAAACATTTTGATAAAATAACCAATTTCTTTTGGTTTGTTGAGAATTTTGGTACTTGATCATTAACAAATGCAATTAAACTGGTCTTTGAAGCATCACCTAAATTGTTACCAGCTTTTGTAACAATTTCACTTAATGCATCATGCATTGCAGCAATAACACCTTCATCTTGAGATGATTTAGCAGTTGAAATTAATTCAGTAACCAATGGGTCAATTCTAGCTTGTAAGGTAATTAAAGTACCCAATGCCTTAGCAGCTCGAGATCTTAAAATTTCATTAGATGGATCACTTAAACTTTTGGCAAAAGTTCTTTGCAATTGTGGTAAAAATGGTTTTAAAAATTGTGGAATCTTACTCAACAATTCATTCAATGTATAAAGAATGGCTGCTTTAACATCAGATGGGAATCTTTCACCAATTGTTCGAATTAATGGACCAACCATTTGAGTAACAAATGGTTTCAAGTTATCACTACTAGTTCTTTGAACAATATCAGCCAACCCAATAGCACTTAATTCTCTTTCTTCATTTGAACCATACATTAACCCTTGTAAAAATACTGGTAAAATACATGATGGACCTTTTGGTAATGTAAAACCCGCCAAATCATGACCTGATTTACCGGTTTGTTCCAATGAATGTTTAGAAACTTTAACCAAATCTAATAAATCATTCTTTGGTGTTTTTGCAATTAATGCTTGTAATGAAGCCCAAGCACCTTTAACAACTTCCATATCTGGTTCATCTAATGCATGAATTAAAATTGATACCCAATCACTAACATACATTGAATAATTTAATGTACTTTCTTTAAAGAATTTAGCCATATGTTTGAAAGTTAATTCTCTCTTCTTAACTTCTTCATGTTTACCTAAAGTAATTAAATGTTGCATCAATTGATGAACACCTTCTTCATGAACAACAGATAATAAAACAGTATCCAAAGCATTACCAACTTCTTCATCTTCATTAACAATTAAAGAATCAATTAAAGAATTGATAATTGAACTTAATCGTTTATATAAAGCAGTACCAGAGACTGTAGCCAATGAACCCAATGCACTTGCTTTGAAGCTATCCATTGGTGGTGCTAATAAAGTTGGAATCAAAATTGGGAAAACAACTTCACTCTTAGTAGCCATCATTTCTTTTAATGCAGCAAATGCATTAGAACCATTATCACCTTGCATTTGAGAAATCAATTTCGGCATGATTTGATCAACAGCAGCATTACCAATAGTTTCTTGTAAAGTATCAAATGCCATTGCTGCAGCTTCTCTAACTTCGCTATCAGAATCAACCAATGCTTCCTGAACAATTCTAACAATAGTATCTTGATAAGCTTCCAATGATTCTTCATTGGCACTACTGATCAATTCACTTAATGCAATACAAATACCTTGTTTAGCATCACTATCAGATGATGATAATCCTTCTTCCAAAGTAGGTAATAATTCTTGTAAAGCATTTGAACCAACTCTTCTAACCAATTCACCCAACGTACTTGCACCAATACTTCGATGTTCAACTTCACTACTTGCCAATCTTCTAATAATAATAGAAGTAAGATTTGGTAAGATTTCTTTAACAGTTCTTGGAGTATTAGCAACCAAACTCTTCCAAACTTCAATAGATGCAGTTCTAACTTGACCACTTGTATCAGATCTACAAACAAACAATGCAGCCAAAATTCTTGCTCTTCTTTCTGGACCCAAAACATCACCCAAAGTTTGTTTAACTTGACTTGCCATAGCAGAATCAACTTCATCACCACCAGATGAATTGATACCAGTAATTTGGAATAATAAATCACCAGTCAATTCAACACTTGATAATCGAATTCTATAGTTAACATCAGATAAACCACGTTCTAATTCTGGTAATAATAAATCAACTGCTTTAGTTGAATAATTTCGAACCAACAATCTACCAGCTTTCAATGCAGTTTCTCGAATATTATCAACAGTATCAGCCAAACCAGTTAAAATAGGTGGAATAATTTGATTTAAGTAAGGACTTAAACTTGAACCGAAACAATTTGGTAAATAGATCATTAATGGCATAAAACCATCTCGAATAAATGGTTTTGATGATGTAGTATTCTTTAAAATAATTGGTAAAACTTCTTCCAATTTTCGAATACCCAAACCAAATAATACTTCAGATAAAGCTTGTGCAGAACCCAATCGATCTCCTGCTCTTGTTTCATCTTTCAATACAGCTAATAAATCATCAATTAAGGTTGGGAATTGTTCTTCACCTAATTTTTCAACTAATGAACCTAAAGCTCTTGAAGCAGTAGCTCTAGTACCTGGGACAGGATCAACCATTGCAACTTGTAATTCTTCAACTAAAGTATCTAAATATGGAACCAAATCATTAGATTCACATAAAATAGACATATTACCAACAATTTGACATGCACGTTTCTTAGTAGATGCAGATCGATCTTTCAAACCTCGATGAATAACATGAATAACTAATGCTAAAGATGGACCATCAATATAATGAATAAATTGAGTTTTCAATAATCCTTCCAAAGCTTCATCAGTATGTTTGGTTGGATCACCAATTGCTTTAATTAAAGTTGGAACCAAAGCTTGAATTTCTGGATTTCTAATAACTTCACCAAATCTTTTTAAAGAATCATTGGCAGCATTTCGAACTTCTTTATGAGTATCATTTAAAACACCAACAATTTCTGGAATAATTTTAGATAATGAAGTAGATAATTGTTGTGGATCTAAATATGCCATTGTACCTAACAATTCAACACTACCCTTTTTAGCTCTCCAAGCAGTACTATCCAATTCGGTTAAAGTTAATGGAATCAATTTTTTAATACCATATCCAGTAGTATTTTTCATAATCATTCTTGCAGCATAATTAGTTGCTTCTCGAACATCTTGATCTCGATCACCTAAACAGCTTAAAATTTCTGGTAAAATTTCAATAGCATATGGTTCAAAAAATTTACCCAAAGTTTGAGATAAACATTCGAATAAAAATTGTGCACCTTGCCGTTTTTTTGGATCCTTTTTATCTTCAACTGCAGCAGTTGAATCTCGAATAATATCATAATCTGATAAACTTGCAATACCTGCACCTTTAACTAGACCTGAAATACCATAAGCAGCACCTCTTCTTTTAGCCATTTTATTGTTTGAATCAAATAATTGACTCATTAATTCAGAGAAATATTTACTTAATGAGGATCCAATTGATGGAACTAATGGTGATAAACATTTTGAAATAGCATATTGAACATCTTCAGATGGTGATTCCAAAGTAGCCATTAATCGATCAACAATTTGCATTAATCTTGGATCATTAGATTTCAAATGTCTAGCTAATGCACCATATAAAATAATAGTGGATTGAGATACTTTATCATTAGTTTCTTTATCAGGTTTTGCTAAATATGATTCAAAAATTGGAATTAATTGTTCAACATTATCTAACCCATGTAATTTGATAATTTTTTGACCTGCTGATAAAATTTCATCTGCAACTTGAGGATTAGCATCAGCTAGTGCTGGTTGAGGTGCGTTAATCAATAATTCAAATAATTCTAATACAGATTTAGAATCAAATAATGGAGCTAATTGTTCTAATGCAATTGCAACACCAGATCTACTAATATATCGATCATTATTTTTTTGTTTAATTTCAATACCAAATTTATCAAATTGTTTTGGTGGTGGTTTAACCATTTCATTGTATAAATTGATCAAATTTTCAAATACTTGATGGAATTGTTCATTCTTTTCTGATAATAATGCAGCTAATGATCTGGCAGCACTTCTTCTAATTGGAGTATGGGTATTGGTAGTTAAAACTTGAATAACTTCATTTGCAGATGTTTCAGTAAATTTGAACTCATTCTCTGTCCAAATATCATTAGCTAAATCTCTATTAACCAATTCATCATCAAATTTAGCAATCCAAATTTCTTTTCTAAATCCAAGTTGAGATAGTTCATAATTAGCATCAATAGCTTCTAAAATAGCAGTTCTAACAAACACATCCCCATTTAAAGCTGCAGCCATCATAATATCAACTTCTTCATCATTATAATTAACAGCAATAGCTTGTGATAAACTCATTAATGCTTCTTTAGCTTGTTTAGATTTTGTTGGATTAGTAGACATTAATTGAATTAAACTGGTTAATAATAAATTTCTTGGAGTATTTTCATTTCTAAATTCTTCAGCATGAGTATTAATAATACCTAATGATAAAATGATTTGTTCTTCTAATTCATCTTCTTTTTTAGTACCGATACCACCTTTAAATTTAATAGCTTGTAATAATAATGGTACAACATAAATCAAAGTAACAGAATCTAATTGTCTTTGATCACCTAAAAATTTTAATCTATACAATACTCTATCAGCCAAATCTTTAACTGGTTCTTCACACATTTCATTTGATAATCTAGTAGTTTTGAATAATGATCTTAAGATTAAAGTACCAATGAATGGTCGAATTGTACCTAATCGATCACTTAAATTAGATGATAATTGAATATAAACTTGACATGCTTTTTCACCAACAATTTTTTCTGCATTTGAGTTTAAAATGTTAGTTAATGATTTTAAAACTCGATGAAACCAAATATCAATACCATTATCAACTTTTTGACCACATTTAGACAATTGATTAATGATTTCCAATCCATGATTGATTTTGAAACCAAATGAAGTAATATTTTCTCTAATTAATGATTGATCTTTCAAAATTTGTACTTCCTCTTTCGTTAGTTTTTTAGGTTGTGCTTGTTCTTTCTTTTTTCGAATTTCTTCTTCCCATTTTTTGGTTTCATAATCTTTAGAGTTTTTATTTTCAACATATTTTCTTTTATTAGTATCTTCATCTTCTTTAGCAATTTCACCCTCTGGAGTGGCCCAAATCTTCATATCAAAAGGACTTAATTTATCAAATTCTTCTGTATTTGTTAATTTTTCAACAACATCAACAGCAGATGGTGCAACTAAATCTGGATTAATAAAACTGATAGTACCAATAGCTTCAGATGAACTTTCAATTAATAACTTATTATCATCATTTAATACATTATCTAGAATTCTGGTATGATATTTTTCAACAACTTTCCCCGGGTCTAATCCAGCTTTTTGAACCAATCCAATCCAACCTAATGGTTTTACAGTTGGATGATGGCAAATAATTGCAGCTTCAGCTAAATCATTTTCAACTTGTTCAACTGGGACAATTTGTTTGTATTGAGCAAATAAATGTGTCAAAATAACTTGAATTAAATTAGTTGGAATTAAAGCTTCATCTTCACAACCAGTGTTTTGAGATAATAATTTAGTAATAGAATTAATCATTAAAGGACCAAATTTATTAGAATAATCAGCATAAACATCCCTTAAATTATTCATAGCCATTCTTCGATATTCAACTGGAACATTAGTGCTTGAACAATAATAAATCCATGATAGTCCATAAATAACATCCATAGCACCAACTTGTTTAATTAAGGCCATATTAAATCTAACACCCCAATAACAATCAATACCAACCAATTTAGTAAAAACTTTACTATTGATTAAAGCATTACCAGCTTTTTGTAATACTTCTGGGTCATTATTATTCAATACACAATAAGCTAATCCAGCTGCAACAAATTTATTTTGAACAGCACTTGCAACATTATTCAAAACTTCATCAAAACTTTTTGATAATAATGATTTGAAATTATCAACAAAATCTTTCAATTCAGGTTTATTAGTAACATGTTCAATAAAAGAACAAATCCAAACTTTCCTTAAATTCAACTTCTTTTCTTGTAAACTTTTATTAATCTGATCAATGACAAGTTTTTCTGGTTCAATTTGTTGTTCTAAACCATAAACTAAATGTTTAAATAATGCATCAGTATAACGATATAAAACAGTGTCATTAGTCTCTTTACCTGCTAAAGGAGCCAATGCATTTGGAATTTCTTTGGCAATAGTGTCACTTGATTTAAATTGTGATAATAATTTACCATATAAAATTCTTTGATCTGGATTTGAAACTTTCTTTAATCCTGTAATAACTTTATTAGCAATTTTAACAGAATCACCAAAGCAATGATCAATTGCAATTAAAGCAGATTTTAATGCACCTTCTCTAACGTTAACATTTGAAGAACTAAAACATGATAAGAACGATTGAATTTTTTCTTCCATTGGTATAGTTAAATCTACCAATGGACTTAAATTTTCAAATAATGATGGAATTATTGTCGTTAGTACTGCTTCTGGTGCTCTTAACATTGCTTTCCCAATTGAAGGTAATAACTTATTTTCCATATCTTGTTGATTGATATAATCACTAACAAATGGTATCAAATTATCACAAACCAATTTTTCTAATGAAAATTTGGATCCTAAAAATGCTGCAATATATAAATCAATAATTTCATCCTTTTTAGCTTCTAATTTTGATTGTAAATCTAAATCAGTACAAACACTTGCAACAATGCCAATTAATACCAAATGATTGACTGAATTTGGATGACTTTTAACTAAACAAATATTAAAATATTGATCTAAAATATCTTGTTTTTTCGTTAGCGCAGTTATTAAACTATTTTTACATGCTTTATTGGATGTTTCTGCCATTCTTGGTTTTTTTGTATATGCTAACATTTTAAATAATAAATTTGATTGAGATTCAATTAATGATTCAATAGATTGAGTTTCTGGGAAGGTTGCAATAGCTAAACAAACCCAATTCAATACTACAATAACCCCATGGACTGATGGTTGTTTATGTGTACTAATCTCTGCTGCTTGTTTTGCAATTGCTGCTGCTGCTTTTTCTTTAGAATCAGATTGTAAACATTTCTCTAATACAACCCTGGCACTTTCAATTGTATCAGCATGATTAAACGTTGAATAAACCGATACAATAAATTGTACGATTTCCCCTGCATCACTGTCTTATGTCTTGTTAGTTTTTCTTATTCTTTTGGGGGTTAAAATAACATACTCTCCAAATCCAACAATGAATTCATTAATTCGATTTTTTGCATTTTCGTTGAGCTTAAGAACTGAGGTTTAACCGTCAGCCTCAATTGAGCCCAGTCATTCGTTTCCGACATATTGACTAGTTGATCTATTAGTTTATTCTTGATTTAGTGGTTAATCACATACTGTTCTATTCAGAAGGTTCCAATGTCTGAAAAAAAATGAGTTATATATAGTTTTTTTTCCAATTGACTATAATGTTAAGCGATTTGATGATTTTTTGATTTGAGATGTGTGTGAATTTTAATCAATGTGATTTTTTTTTTTTTTAGTGTTGGAATTTTTCAGTTTTTTTTTTTTTTTTTTTTCAGGTTTTTTTATTTCAAAGTTGTCTAATACTTTTAAAGTATGAGTTTTGATGACCAGGCGTGACCCAAACGTTTGTTATCCCCGCTTGAATATTAACATAGTTTAAACTCCCAACTTTAAATTTCAAAATTTTGACCCTCCTGTATTTAGGCTGCTGTTAAAGTTATCACTGCTTGAGTGCCATAAATATACTATCGACAAAATAGATCATAGGTTGTAAATGTGAAATAGGCTTTGAAATGAAAAATAAATATACAATCTGTATAGTGACTTGTGTTCCAATTAATGGATATTTTTACATGATACTACTGTTTTAATGGTTTTTGCAATGAAGTAGGTATGCTCTACTACCAGTTCTACTACAATATTGAACCCGAAGAGCTCACTTTGTGTATTAATTAAAATTCAAATTATGTGCACTCCAGCCTAACTCTATATATACAATATTATATATCTCAAACATTAAGCAAACGAAGTTATCAATTACCAAGTGCTAAAATTTAGTAAGGTTCTTCTTGGGTATATAATGAAAAATTTATATACCTGCATGCTGTAGTATACTAACATCCGAATATCCTGACTTTGCAGCAAGTTATATTAATATCTATTAAGATATGTAATCAGATTCTATTATTGATTCAAGCGTCGAGTTCTCAAGATCTATATAAGCTATTAGCTACATTATGCCTGTTTATAAGCATTGCAATCAAAAAAGGCTTTTAGGATAAAGCCACGAACTTGCCTGCCGACGTCGCGTTTGTACTAAATCGATATAGTTGCATGAATATATATAATGAAATTTGAAGTGGTTATAATATATATATATATATATACTTATCTCTTTAATTATCCTGAATATATAGACCATTTTGTCACATATATACATCCATGTAGTCAGGCAATTCGCGATGGCGTCCATATATTTTTCGTACTACAGCTAAAGTTAGTTAAAGTCGCTTGTTCTGAGTATATATTTTGGTTAAACAATGTATAAACTAAAATAACGTAATTAGATTTTGAATATTGTAACGCTAAGTCGAATGTAATTCAATAATTTAATATTTAGGTATCCCAGGCGTATATAATACTTATATCACAGGTTACAAATGGTTAATTGCAAGACTTCATATCGATACATATATTTATCTAACATCTGTATCAAAATTCAATCTAAATTGAAATCTTAGATCTCGAAAAAGCTTGTTATATATAATTAGTCATTAAGTATATATATATTAACGTATATAGTAATGTATCCAAAAACCACGATAGTAATTATGTATTCAACAGGTCTACCGTTTGTAGGACACTGCTATAGCTAGCTAGGCTGATCGATATCTGATCTATTATATATCTCTGGTAAGCCATGAAGTATAGGTGGGCTATAATTAAGCCTTAGTTCTATAGATTAACACGAGCTAGCTATAGGATCTCACTAGAGTAGCTATAGAACTATCTTGAACAGCACAATCAAGCTTTTGTACCTTAAAAGCTTGATCTATTGTAAACTATCTGATTACATGTTTCCCGAGCATGAATTACAATCAAAAACTTTTGATCTAATTTGAAATGAGTGAATCAATTAATTAGCTTTGCTGATTATATATAAGACCATGGCAGAACACACACACGTGTGTATACGTGCTTATTTCGGTGAACTGTTAAAGGTATACCATGATGATGGGTTCGATCGAATACGTTAATTAATTATAAAAATAGACTATATATCCATTTGTATAATATTAAGTTAACTACAACATTGCAATATTACCATGTAGTTTTCATCCTGAGCCTGCTGTTGAGTACAAGTAACAACCTCTTTTAGTGATTATAGTTATGATAAAATATATAGAAGAACATATATAGCAAAAGTAGTTATAATATTCAGCTCTAGAAAATTTAAAGAGTATATGTATTTTTGCTTATAAGTAAATTTCTTTGGGGTTATTTTTATTTTCCTCACAGCGTAAGAGATTCGGTGTAAATATGACAAGCTCTACCAATAGTGTTATTAATATATATTGTGTACCCATTTACAGTCTCAGAGTATCCATATTTATATATATTGGATATGATATGGGTACTTTCGTACTACAGTGCGGCTTTTCTTTTCTGAATAATATTAAAGGATCCGGATGATGGATGGATGGTGTATCATCGGCAAATCTGGCATCGATAGCCAAAAATTAAAAGAAAAATCGCGCACTCAAAAATTAAGTTTTGCATCACCCAATATTTTAAAACCGGCCGGGGGCCAGCGTGACTTCACAGTTAAAATTTCCGTACAGTAATCCAGGTTGGTAGCATCATCTTCAGGACACTATACATACATAGATTAGTTACGTACATGTAATTGCCATCTCGAAGCCTCACTGCATAATAAATCTTTGTATGACATACATATATCCAATATCAATATGGATAATATACTGAATTGAATGGGAAAAAAAAAATATTAACTAGTAGTGACCCCAAGAGTACGTAATCTACTGAGGTATTATGTTATATACAGAGTGATATATATATTATAAGTTTAAGGCACTTCTATATATAACTCTTTTGTGGCTTTAAATTTCATATCACACGGTGCTTGATACCTTGAAAATTCAAGTTACTTATTACTAGCTAACCTTATGGTAAATTTTACTGCATTCAGGTTTGAACAAGTTTAAAGTCTAATTAACTTATATTGAAATTTGGTGCATAAAAAAAAAATAATACGTACGATTTTATTGAGGTGAATTTCGGTCATCGATGGCAGTTATCACTCAATTTACATGTACCTTACCCCATGCCTGGCAAATACTTACATTAATTGTACGTTGTATATCCTATATCCACTTAATTGTACGATTTTAAATGAACTCCACAGTCATCTCGCCATTGCTGATCCTTTATCGTGATAAAGCACGACACCCTTGTGGTACTTTTGGCTCCTCATTATAAGTATACCGTTAATGTACCGTAAAATCAACATCCGTTAATAAATATATCTAGAGTTTACGGATGATCTTGCTTCATTATATTCGAACCTGGCTCTTTAAAAAACAACTGATTTATAGTGACAGTCAAAGAGGGTACAACTTGTGCCATGCAAAATACATCACGGTTCTGTTGTACTTATTTGTGCCGGCCTGCGTGACGACATATGTATTCGAGATTCAAAATCTCACCGGTCATTTTAACTTACAGCCAACTAAGGTAGATATATCTCATTAAAGCGGCCCACTATAATTAATTAATATATATAAATGCATTTTATTTCAAGTACAGCACATTACATTGTAGCTCGAATGTTAAACCCTATAACTAACTATTGAATGCTATTTCTCTCTTTAGGTGCAGTGGTGACTACTAAATTCTCACCAGCAACGAAAAACGTTCCGCTATTTACAACGGCTTAAACCTCTTCCTTACACTCCGATACACCAAAGCCCCAACGACAAAAAAGTTACCCGGTATAAACTATAAAAAACCACACCATCAATGAAATTTTGCAAAATTTTTTTTTCTCTTTTTTTTTTTCCTTACAACTAAACCAGTCGCTGATGAAGGGGTATTATTTAAATCATTTTTATCTCCCTAGTAGTTTATTCATTTAAACTGACCTGGAGGGAAGCTGTGAAGTACGACATGCCCACCACACCACTTTAAATGTCGTTTTACGTACCTTCTGAGGCTGTCTGTTGTTCTATCATTGGATCTTTTATTTCTGTGTTTGTATTATTATAACTACAAATACGCGATATATCTTTCATTTTTAGACTATAAAGTAAAAAGGTTTTAAAATAGTAAATAAATAATTGTATTAATAAATACTCTAAAAAAGGTCATTAAATAAATATAATGTTTGATCATTAAATATAGATGAGAGGGGGGAGTTAGTAAAAGTTTGTTAAATTTTCTGGTGTTTATAGGTTACACTGTTAGTAATAAATGCTTGGCGTGTTTCTGCACCTTTTACAACGTGGCACACATCATAAAGTACCATGGAGTGTAAGTATGCAGATGCTTTTGATGATTGTATGGTTATTGAAAACACCCCTTGTTCGATTCTTGTTGAATTTTTGGAAATGGTGTAGAATGGATTTCCAATAAATTGGCAAATGTCGGATATATCCGCACATGTAATGTCGATTTATCGTACAAGCCTATACGCGTTTTATGCCAATACTCATCACCTTTTCCTCGTATTCAATGCTGTGGGGTACGTAAAAAGGTTTCCAGACTGGTTTTTTTTTTCAAAAAAGTGGTAGTTTTGATTCCAATTAATGCAGTGAACGCGTTATTTTTTTAATATAACGCATCAACCTCAAAATGCTGACAAGAACTGCAGCAGCGAATTCATGTTTATAATTATTGTTTAATTAACCGTTGAAATTCCCTAAGAAATTATTAACCATTAATTTGAGAATCGAGTTGTGAACAAAAAACACTATCTTGAAAATTAGTTGATAAAATTAGTAGGATTAGCCAAGCTTTGTTCCATTTCCTGTAAGTTTAATTCGATTCTTTCAATTTGTCTATTCAACATCAATAATCGAGTTTGATCTTCTGAGAAATAATTTGGATATTTATGTTGTCTTGCAACTCGTTGAACCACTTGTTGCCGTTCTACTAACAAATCTCTTAGTTTAAGTCGATTTTGTTGAATATCTGTGATTGTTTGACTATACTGTTGTTGTGCTAGCTCTGCTGCACTAGGTTTAAACAGCGATGAGAAAATTGTAAATGCCATTCTTGTTTCAATCAGTTATTATATTCTACCTTATATTATTATCTTTGTATCCGAGTTAATGCTTGTGAGTAGATGCAATAGTTAATTTAGTAGGGTTGAAAGGGGAAATGCTATGATACTCGAAAGTATTTAATATTGTAATGAGTCGTGGTAGTTAGTTTAGTAATTGTTAATGTACTTGTCAAGGAGATGGAAAACTAATAATTGAAAATGGAGAGAAATGAACCAAAAATTTGAAGGGAAATCAACTGTCTTTATATATAATTATCACCAAACATGCTTAAGAACGGGGTTTTGTATTATTTTGTTATTTATTTTTTATTTTTATAAATAACGGTTTCATAATACATCATCATCACTGGTTTTTTCCTAATTCACGGTACTTCAAGGCTAAAACAAGCTTGAATGCTTGAATTTTTTCAATTTTTGGAAAAATTTATGGGCCAAAATGCGTTGAACTTTACTTTTTTTTTGTTTTTTTGTCTCACCACCCTGAATGACCAAAATCAAAAAAAGTAATGTGTTACTAATGCTTTAATGAATATTTAGTACCGTGCACCACCACAACGTATTCGAGAACCTTAAAAGAAAGCTAATGAAGATCCATGATGATCAGCCCCATTTCAACACTTCTAAGTCTCCTTTATTAGTCTTTTTTTTTTTTTTTTAAATGATCAAAAATCATCTAAACTAATCATCAAATGTCGAATCATGTTTTTTTTTGGTTGCAACTTTTGGCGTAATCGTAGAGATTGATCATGGTATACGTTGTACATGGTAGTTGGTCATCTATTGCCACCATAAAGGTACAGTTCGATATATAGTTATAAAGCTGTGATGCGGTGTGTATGTGTCATCGTTGATATTGATTCATTGATTTAATAAATATTTGCCATCCATGCGCATCTTTGATATCATCATTAAAATTTCGTAGAACTAATTTAAAGCTGGGATGCACAAATCAAGCCACTTCTATGTGCTAGCGCACCAGGAGATGAGAAAAAAAGTGGCACTACTGTCGGCAGCCGTAATAATTCTACGTTACCATAGTTCAAAATAAAATAGCTAGTAATAACACCATCCATACATACATGTAGAGTTCTAATTCAAAGACTATAGCTATACATGGTTATATACTGTATGCGTTGAAGAAATTATTATCCAACACTTGAAATAATAATTCATTTTGTCATTCGCATTTCTTCTTACTACCAGTATACTATAGTGAATCGTGAGTAAATTTGAATACAATCAAAGATTCAAAACCAGGCCTGTATAGTTGTAATTTGGGGGTCCATTTTACTAATCAAGCACATATGAAAGTTAAGCAAAACTTGAAAACTACATAAGGTACACGTGCTACGTACAAGTTGTGTAATCTAAACTTTATGAAATCCTTTCCATCCGATCGATACCACGTACTGCCTGTAAATGAAAGACATGCTCCGAAAATCATGTTGGTGGTTGATTCGATACAATTGAATCTTCCTCTAGTGGGTTCAACGGGTACTAAAGCTGGGACATAGTTTCAAGTTAAACCCAGTAGCCTGTAATGCGGTATATTTTCTTTGGAAAGTTTTTTTGAATAACTTTGTGGTGGAAAAAAAAACTTTAACCACTTTCGACTTAGGTTTAAATAAGTACTTGATCGTACTTGTATGTAAATTAATTATTCTTAAATGTACTTGAAAACAATCAATAATGGCTTACCTATAGTTGGGACTCTGCTGTGGTGTAACCAACAAGGCTTAGGAATATAACCAAGGACACCAAAAGTTCAATTTCAATTGATTTTAAGACACAATGTGGAATAGGGAGTTATACCTTACCAGTATTAAATACTTATTGGCACCACTTCCAGTTAAAACCTACGTAAATATGTTCTAGTAAGATCGTTGATATCCATAGTATCCAATTAACAGAGTTAAAACATCTTGACGATTAGGAATTCTCTTTCATCTGAATTGAGTTTCTGGCATGTACAGTACAAGTTGTAGATTTACTATTAGAATTATTCACAAATAAACTAGTAACATTTCTTTATTAAAAAAACCAGTTAACCATCTTGTGAACCCTTTAGATTGATACCATCAAGTGAACAGCCATGGTGATCCTCCATCTCTCAACTACTGCACATAAATTGCCTAGATTAATATTACTAACCACCAACGCATCAAAATACAGGTTTCTAATCATCCAATAATGTTTATGACCCTGCAAGTTTGATAGGCCATAAAAGTGTACCTTATATCCAATCTCTCGATTGAAGCATCAAATCTCCCGGCCACTCTACAAGTACAGTAAAAGTGCGTTGAAATGTCAATTAAGTTAACACTGGCGCTAGGTGCTTGAATGCGCATGCAGTTCCCGTATTCCAAGTCACAGAAGTTATTTCTTAATGCAGTGTTCTTTGAATTTGTAAAATGAGTTTTTATTATCTGAGCGAGTAGCATCATCATAATGGATATTTCTATATATACTAGAACTATAAAGCTATAGACTAAGTTGGAACAACTGAATTATATATTGGTACTGGGCTAGCTGATAAATCATACAGTCAAGTAGCTGAGCTGATACTGTTGTAGGCTGAGGCAAATATATTAGCAGGGCAATGCTAGCTATAGAATAAATTTCGAGATCTCGGCATATAATTTGCTCAGTACAAGAGATGGTCGTAGTTTTTAACTCATCATACCATAAGTATAAATTATAAGATCATTTGAAATCCGTGGATATAAAACGTATTGTACACCATCATGGACTAATTGCAAAAATTTAATTACTCATATAGTTGCCCAACAAGAAAAAAAATAAAATACTCATGATATTCATGTCCGAACATTATCATTCAATAGAACCAACAACGTATAGAAACCAAAGGTTTCTCCACTCCTTCAAATACAATAAATATCTTTTATTCTTTATAAAGTAAAGTATGGTGTAAGCATGATCTATATATGTCCAGATCATCACTCTGCTCGCCGCCAAAGATTATCATCTGTGGAAGCTTTTACTTTCATCATGAGCTCACCCTCCAACTTTTTATCTATAGTAATATTAAATTTCTCTCATGATGTGCATTATTTTCCCCAACTTTCAATTATTACCAGCTATCCCTAATTTCAACAAATTGATGACTCAAACTTCAATACCACAGCATATAAGTTGGTCTACTGTTAGCTCTTACTTCTGGTATATATAGTTAAATCGTCAATTTTATTAATTATAATTAGTAGAGATTCTATCTATGGATATCGATATATTTTTTATGAACGGCATAATTAATTATAAACTTTTTACTGTTCTTAGCTTTAAGAACTTTACCAGCCCAATCAATCATGAAACTCACACACTCTTTACTACCACTACTGGTAACCATATGGAAGTTTACCCCAGTAACCCTTAATTACCAAGCTCTCTTAATTACGTAGTGCGTTTTACTCCCCCCTTATCCTTTTTGCTTTTCCAAATAAACAGTCCACAGCTTGGGTTAGATTAATTCACCAAGCTTGTCATGCATTCTTGCTTACTGTGCTTTCACGAAAAGAGTTTTATTCAATATTTCATTCCAATAAGCTCATCATAAATGTACAAACCTTTTCATTTACGATTATAAAAAATGAAACTTAACAACGTTTCTTTGACGTTACTATCGGACAGTATGCAGTAATTAACTACAGTAAGAAAGCTTTGCTTTAAAACCAGTTCAGATCTCGGAGACTCAGTTTGAGCAAAAATATATATCTCAGCATGTAAAAAAACAAACGAATCTTCGAACCACTGACGTAGTGACTAAATTCTTAACAGCATAATTCGTAAGGCACCAAGCATTGCATTACATAATCAAACCTACAGCTCTTAGCTAAGGCACGCTCTTGAGCACGCGCGCGCGGCGCCAGTCAAATCCATCTTTTTGATTCAGCCTTTGACCTGTAAAATCTTTATAATGTGTAAGGAACTTTAGTTCAAAATATATTGAGTTTCTGGAAAACAAAGATGTCTAAAAAAAGCACAAGCCCCTTTTTCATGGATAATAGAAAGAATAAATAAGACCAATGAAAGTTTTGTGTATCATGTTTCTGAATTCAAGGGTTGCTGTCTTATTTGATCTATGCCCTGTCTTAGACGAAGACGGAGGACAAATATGGTTTAGCAACGTTACAATACTAGATTAACAAATAAATCAGTGAATACGTAGTACCATATGGTAAAGTGACATATAGATAAAATGAGTGGGTCGACAGGCAACTGTGAAGTTTGGTATCTTTAGAATGTCTTTTGAAGTATTCAGTTACACATGGGAAATAGCATCTGGGGTCTTTAGTGTTCTATAAGATTGTGTTAGATTTAAAATCCAATACGTAACGCAGAATATTTGTAGCGCACATGTGTTAGAACAAATTAATAGAGAATTATAGTTTAGCGATCGACGATTCTCAGCGAAAGAGAGCTTTTGCCTATCTGGATATTACTGCAGTGTATCGACTTCGTAGGAGACAGGCTTCAATTGCGAGAAATCTTGGGGATGTGGAGCATGATTACAAGATAAAATGGGTATAACATAAAATTACTTTAGAATGTTGAAAGTGTGTGATGGGTTCGATGGTAAAGAAGGGTTTCAATTAATTAAATTTAAATCACGGTTTCTATGTCAGATCACAGCTTCTATTTCGTACAAATATAGAAGAAAGGCCCGGGTTGTTCGGGAGGCTTTAGATCATGAGCTGATAATACATGTATAACGGTGTTATAAATAAAGAACGCGTATAAACAGGTTAAGAGGCACTGAGGTTAAAATAGGTTGCTATACCTTAGACGTGACCTTATTCTCTTGGTCATACGTGATGCAGTTCTTCCTCTATCTGTGTCAAATCCGATCGTAAAATTTCATGATAATGTATAAATGGATCTGGAATTAAACTAGTAATATAGATAGACAGCCCCACAGTTCAATATCTGGATTAAATTAAAATTATAGGTAAATTGTTTGATAGATATTTTTAACAGCTGATAAACTGTATTATAATTTGCTTCTTTGGATATATATATGTTATTTCGTATTGTCAACCTTATCAAACCTCTTATCTACTTTTAGACTTAATCACCAGCTCTCCATTGACGCTAGTAAAATAATTCCATGACCCCATATTCTATGCTGTAAATATATCTCTATGACACCTGAGCTGGGTATTCTAACCGATCGAGTATAACTCAGAAAACAAGCTTGAACCCATTCAACAATATAAGGGAGATATTATGTTTTAACCAAACTTAGAACGTTGAAACGAAGAACACGATCCATTGCATCTGCTTCCCATGCATATATAACTTTCAATCAATTGATGGTACCCGCTAGCCTTTCATTCTCCGCCCGGGCCCTCAACTCGATCGAGGAGGGATCCTGCTTCAAATATGTACATCAATTGATATAATGGGCGCGGAATCAGATCGATCTGTATTTCCCACTAAAGGGGTAAACGGTTCAACTGTCAATCCGTTTTACTTCGATCGATCGATCAACCGGTTACGATCTCAACAGCTTCGCAATCGATCTATATATATATATATCGGATGTAGAGAGCTCTGAATTAATTTGAGCTATACCAATAATTACAATTGATTATAATTGTTAATTGTAATATATACAAAAAGCAATTCTTATCCGAAAATATTAACAGGAAATATTTAAATTAATAAGTAAGTTTCAAATCTCCTTGATTGAAATTGGCATCTGCGATTTGATAATTTTTAAAGGCTTAAAGTTCGTTTGTTTTGATTATTTATAATAAACACGCGATTTGATCATAGTCTGTTTCGAGTAAATATACCAATAATTTGATTTATAATCCATCAGATCGTGGTCCTGATGATCAAGCGGTTGGTTATACCAATACATAAATGGTATCTATATCAGAATATTCCTATACCTGAATATCAATAGTATGGTATTCTTAGTAATTGATAATATTATACCCAAAGGATTCATTGAATAGTGTAACAAGCCGATATAATATTACAAACCCGATTTTTGGGTTGTTATGCGTAATAGATAGTTCATTTCCTATGAATTTATATATCTAACTATTAATTCATGTGTTACATTATGTTAAGACGCTATTATTAGATTCTTATAAAACTTTTAACCCTTTACCATTAATTGCTTTCGGCATTTGAATCGAACGGCTCTATTTGAATACCTGAAGAATTTACAGTGTCAAAAGCTGATGGGATAGCAAAACATTGATAGTGATATCTTAGAAAAATGTTGGATGGATATATATATACACAGTGGGGTGTAGTACCAGTGCTAAGATACATGTATAAAGGTTTACATGACTTTTGATTACCAATCATGTAAACATGTTCATAGGTATATCTCAAATATTTAAAGGGAACATTCAAGTATTCCTAACTCTCATTTGAGATAGCTCCTCAACTGATGGCTAATGGAATCAGATTGATGGCAAAAAACCTACATTAATTAGTCCACCTGTCGATCGAAATATCTAGCGTTATCTAGCGGTATATGAAAACCTGAAAGCTCTACCATTGCAACACAAATTAATCATGTTATATACCTGATTGTTTAATCTGTTGCTGGATTGTGGCTTGGACTTTAGCCACTATAGGATAGTACCTGACATCAAAACTTAAGCTTGTGGGGTCCCAATAAATAGATAGAAAAAAATAGTTATCTTTAATTGACGGATATTAATCATTTAAGATATCGATGGACTATCTAAGCTTTTTCAATTGTTAACTGAGATGATAAAATATCCGGATTCAAAATTTACCGTTCACAATATTGAATTCATGTACACAACTTGTTTAGGATACAAGCATGAATTGAGAAACTTTGTGCGTTGAGGTCTCCGGGGTAAAAGCTGGGCTAAGTTTATAGATGTAGCAGCTGGTTGCAATCCATGCATCATGATGGTAGCACTCCTATATATATATATATATATGTATCCATACATTGAAACTGCTATGTGGATACACAGAAGTTCTAGGCCCAATGTAATGATCTGCACTTTTGAATCGATGCAAACTATCAGAGACAGATAAGGTCCACGGAGTTATAAATACAAAATTAACATCTATGGGTTCTATTGTAATAATTTGTATCCATCAATTGATACTGTGTCCATATATATAGTCTGTAAAAATCCTGATAAGTCAAATATTCTATTTGAGGTTCTAGGCTGTATCATGCATGTACAGGTACAGGGCCACTGTACTAGTAAGCCTACTGTAGTAACATCATGAGCAACCTTAAGAAGTTCTGGCCAACAACTCAAGTGGGCGGATAAATAATTATATTGCAGTAGTAGATACATTGATGTGCCATTAAATGGTAAAATTGCAATGGGTGATCATGATATAGTACATTGCAAATATATCGATGGTAGTATCTAGTGTTGATCTAAAACTCTTATAGTGTCGCATGCATATATGTGATATATAGCTTG
The DNA here is from genome assembly GCA_030579975.1 of Blastobotrys buckinghamii (nom. inval.). NCBI lineage: Eukaryota > Fungi > Ascomycota > Dipodascomycetes > Dipodascales > Trichomonascaceae > Blastobotrys > Blastobotrys buckinghamii (nom. inval.). Next base: position 80,202 of record JAKTSB010000052.1, read on the forward strand.
ATTCATTGATAGTTAAACCAATCTAGGAGCATAATTTAGGACCAGATTTACATCCATTGAAGTAATTTATTCAAAACAATACGTTATGAAAAATCGTGTTTAAAAAATAATGATAAATCTTCTTCATTAAAACCAAAACTTAAGAAATATATTATATTGAAATTTTCAAAAAATTTATGAAATGAGTGCATTCATGATTTCAATAAAAATATAACTAGTAGAATGGATCGATGCAGCAGGCCATGGAGCTCAATCGAAACTCAGGATGGGTGGGGTTAAAAGTTTGGAAAGAGCAGAAGCTTATGAATGGTACAATTGTACGTTTCATTTCAGAAGTTTAAGTAACACAATCAGAACTAGTGGGGATAAAACGGTTCTGTATAACTGTAGAATTATATTTTGATTCATTTGGTAGATTAACTTAGTATAAACTTATACATATTAAGTATGCAAATAGATATAGGGTCAATTAATAGAGAACCTAAAAATGCTATAAAAGAAGGTTGAAATACATAATTGAATTGCCATGGGCTGGTAGTTATTGTTTCTTGTTCAGGTCTATAGAGTTTTGGTTGCTACGTAGTACTTCATAATTAATCACTATCCATGCATACAAAAATCCTCCCTAGTTTTGTATCAAAAAATTGTTTTCTGCTTAAAACCATGGCATTATAACATGTAATTAAATAATTTACGGTCACCAAGCCTTTTTTCAGTTTTTTTAACGGTCCAATCTAACCAAAGATAGCCTTAATTATTATAATAGTGCATGTTAGATTGTACCTGTCGTCGTCATGGCTAGCTAATAATTAATATGATAAGTAATTCCAATAGATCATAAATCGGTACCTTACTTATTAAAAGCTGTCGATAATTCTTGTGGCGATAAGAGCTTATAATTATCAATTTTTATTACTTTAATTACTAACCCCCCTATAGTTTAAGATAAGAAAGACCAAATTATTTTTGGGTAGATATATCGATACATTCAGAGCATTTTAATTGAGTTTTTGTTAATAATTATCAGGTGAAATTAGTCTAGACTGAAGCTAAGTGTAGGCATCTGATATATATGTTAATGGCTAGTAGCTGCATCTACTTTATATGCTTTTCATCCGCGGATGCATGCGATTTATATTGCGCTTGTAGGTATTCATTTGTTTGAATTATCATATATACTAAACCAAACTAAACTTAAATTATTTTATATTGAACAAGTTAATTTATAATATATATATTGAATAAAAAAAAAAAAAAAGTAATGATAATATAGCTGGTAATAAAAGTTGAGCTAATTCAAGTACGCGATAAGTCGCGTCAAAATCAAAAACATTGTAAGTACAACTCTATCTTGGATGTTTCACTTAAAGTACCTAAGCAATTTGTGGGAATGCATACGTTAGACTGTAGAGTGTACAATCGTTGGTTTATCGATTTGGTAGAGTATATTAGGTATATCAAATGCTCGTTGAGAAGCAAATGAAAAAAAGCTTGAAATTACAAAACTGATCAAATTATTAACCTTGATATCATTAGTAAAAATAGGTAAAAAAACAGTCTAGGACCTTCATAATTACGAACATAAAGGAAAACCACGATAGCTGTACAATTTGTCAATTAAATAATCTTATAAACACATTACTTACATAAAACTCATAAACATAAACACATTAACATAAAACACATTAAAATAATAAAAAATATCTTCTTTTTTTTTTGGAAATAAATATCTTTTTTTTTTTTGTAATCTTACTTATTTTTTCATGACTTTTTTTATACATGATAAAAACTATCGCTATCACTACCATCTTCTTTACCAAGGGATCTTTCTTCAACACCATTACTTTTCAACCAAGCTTTAAAATTATTGCTTTTCAACATTGAATGATAAAAATCTTGTTTGGAAACAACACTATTATTATTAGAAAATTTGATTCCAGAATTTTGTTGGGAAAATAATGTAGCTCTTGAACCCATTTTTTGTAAAGTATGCCAAACACCATTAGCTTGAACACCATATCCACTAGTTTTTTTATTTTTATCCTTCTTTTGTTCATCAAAAGTTTTTAAAGGTTCAACTGGTTCATCCCACGAATCATCATTTGAAAGATCATTAACAAAATCTAATTGATTAAAGATTAATCTTTCCCCCATTGGTGATGGTATTAAATAAACAGTTAATGGGGCCATTAATCTTGATGTTAATGTAGCAAAATGGAATCGAATTGCATAATCTATTGTTGAACTATTAGATTGAATTAATGATTGTAAATTTGATATAAATTTTGGATCTGGTGTTAATAATTTGAACTTTAATTTTTGCTTATTTGATGAATAAATAGACTTTTTCATTTTTTCCAATTCCTCTTTAAATTGTTCATCATTATTTTTATTTGATTCATCAAAATCATCTTCTATACCTGGACCATTACCTCTTAATAATCTTGATGCCCATTTATTTACTTTATTTGGTTGGTTTTTGGTTAATAAAAAAATATATGCATCCATTTCTGGTTGAATTAGAATAGGATTTGTTACACCTGTCATTCCAACAGATAAATTTTTTGGAACTGAATGTACAGTAACATATTCTCGAATTCTTTCAAAATAGGGTACAGGACGAATCAAATCAACCAAATTAGAAATTAATGATGAACATAATCTTGGTGTAGTTGAATAAACAATTAATGGCTTACCCAATATTGCATGCTCAAATAATACATATAAATCATTCAAATCATTAAAATATTGAATTAAATTATTCCATGATCCAACTGGCTCTGATGCACTAATTTCATTTGATCTTGTTTTATTATATCCAACTAATGGCGTATAATCATCTTTTGGTACAATAACATTATAAACACTACCCATAAATCCAATTTCTATTAAAGTTGATGGTTCAGGGTTTGGCCATTCTGCTATATTATAAATTGCATTATCTAAACAAGGTAATTTATCATCTAATGAACAATTTAGGAATTTCTCATGTTGTAAAATACCTTCTAAACATTTTTCAAATAGTTTTGGAAAATTATACTGTGATATAATTACTAAAGATTCTTGTAAATAGCCACGATTTTTTGTTAAATCACGTTGTTGAGTAAACATTGCATAGCCATATAATTCTTGATTTCCATGAGTTTCACTATTAAACCTGAAAGTATGAAATTGTGTAGTTTGTTGTTGTGCATTAGACCGTTCAGGTAATGAACTAAAACATATAGTTCTAAAATCATCCTCTGCAAATTGTATACTTGGTCGAATAATTTTTAAATCTGGTCCTATATCAACGTCAAATTGTATAACTAAAAAACAAATCAACCATCTTGACGATTGCGCTGTAATATTAGTAGGCAAATCCGAATCACCCATCAATATTTCGTGTATTCTATAACTTGATGTAAAACTTGATGGAAGTTTTGATGGAAGTTTAGGATTATGTCGTCGATGTCCTTTTTCCATCTTTTTGTTATAGAAATTTCGTGATCTCTATTACCGATGTTTACTTTATTTTTTTTTTTTTTTTTCTTGTGCTATGTTTTATTTTTTGTTGCTGTTAATTTTTCAGTAATGACTTAAAATGGATCAACCCAGTTTATGATTTAATATTGGTGCAATTTTTTAATTAATTTAACCAGTCAAACGTTTTTCGATGATGAGTCTCTTTTATAAGTGGTGAAAAACTATAAATTAATGGTCTTTCTAATATACAATGGTCTTGATTTAATAGATGATGTCTTGTTTCAACTTTAATCAATCGAATAGCGCGTGTTTTAAATTGTGGTTTGTAGGTCTTGAAGTATCAGTCGACAAAGTGTTATTACACTAAGATGAATTGCAAAAATACTCAGGTGTATCAAACTACTTTTTAAATACTTCGTTATCGGATACTCTTTGGATTTTATTGTAACTGAAATATTTAGAGAAGTTAAAGTTGTGAAAGAAGAGTGGTAAAAAAATTAAGGTTAAAAGAACAAAGTTACAAACTTTGACCAGATTCGATTTAATTTTTTTTTATTTTTCGTATTGAAGCACAAGAATATCCATGTCATTGATAATACATTATCATGCTGTGGAATTATATTATTGCATTTAAACGAAATGAACGCTAGGATGATTTTTCTGTGGCTCTAAAATATTATGAGGTTATTACGGTAGTTAAATGCATAAGCTCAAAAATAATTCTGTTACCTGCCAAATTTTAATGTTTCTTACTTTTTATTGAAATTTTTAAGGGGTGATTGATCACACAACTACACTGAACTGCACTGACAGTACTCGTGGAATTGATCGGAACCGGTTCCCCGGCATTTTTTTTAATACTTTTTCAAGTTTGGGGGGGAGAAAGGACTTGAGTGCAGGTTAATGTAGCCTGCGTTTGGCGTTTGCACCCTGAGCGGGTGAATTTTCAACAATGATCAAAGTTAACAACTGTGCAACTATAAAGTTTAGATAATTAGAACTCTGAGTTGGTTGGACATTTTTCATTGTTACAAGTTTAGATTACCGGTGCTAGGTAGTAACTTAATGGATAATTGACTTTTTCATTTTGACAGGGGTAGTTGAGGGAGCTGTCAATGATGATTGACCATTGCTGACCAGACCATAAGCATTATATACCAGTGGCATGGTATCAAAAGTACAGCTCATTGCAATTATCAAATTAATTGAGCTCGTGTTAATAAGACCTCTGATTTTAAAAGTATGATTATTTTTACAGGGAGGGGCGACGCTATAGCCTATACATGGTAGAACTAGCAAAGACCAACTTACAAGGTAGCAGCTCAATCGATTGCCTATATATGCGTTTTATGACCGAACGAACAGCGCCAATCATGCTTTATATATATATATATATATAAGCATATGAATGATACCTTCAGTGCATTATATCATACTACGTACGGGACTCTATATTAATATGTAGTAGCAGATGCCAGTATCATTGTAGTACAACATCAAAGTATGAAGATCTTATTATATATACATTGAATGGTTAATAATAAGTCCTGCGTTGAAATAGCAATTTCATAACAACAGTTCATGATTGCAATACATTGTGCGTTATATCAGCTTTAATTGTAGTGCTACATGTAGCTTAAGAATTCAGACTCATCAAGAAAACATTTTTAATTGAAAGCTAAAAATTTTCACGCCGCACAAAAAGCGGCGGTGTTTACGCACTATTAGTATCATTAGTATACACCATCATGAAGGATATTTTGATGTTACAATATTCATAAAACGCCAGCATTCATTATCGCAGAAGTTCAATAAAAATGGGTATATAAAGTTACTGCCTAGGCTTGGCTAGAGACTCAGCTGGTCTATTATCTTTGAGGCGCTATCTCACTTATGTATTCCATCTATTAAAATTTTGATATACCGAAAATTAATTTGTTGTTTAAACCTCTCATCGAATATAACTATATATGATTAATGACCTCCAATTTTCAATCGATATTGTTTGTTGAATTATATAGTACAAATTCATAAATCTACAATCGGATTTATTTTTGTAACGCTAAACTGTAACAATGGAAATAGGGCATTTAGTTAAGCGAGACATTTTTTGATTTAAATATATCGAAAAATAACGTTCTACTCTCGGGAGACAAGAGAATTGTACTATCTACTGTCTCTAGAACTCATTACAATTGAGGGCCCTTGTCAGTTTTATCCAGATATTTTTCAGGGAATTACCATTGTAATTAAGCGTAGTTTGCTATTAGAACAATCGAAATTGTAAAACTGATACCGATGCGTCTGGATTTCAATCAATTCAGGATATGGGTACATATGATAATATTTCAAATTATAATTAGATTCTAGTCAATAACAAATAAATGAACCTGTGTTATCTATATAGACTTATCTATAGTAAATTGAAATAACATCCGTTTTCAAGCTACAAGCTTGAACAGAATTTTTTTTCTTTTCAAATTTAATTATCGAAATTAATACCGGTTGAACCTATCCATGAGGATCCATGTTATAGATATATCCATTATTGGTATTGCGAATCTGAAACTTTAGATCTCCGATGATCTGTGAACATTGGATCAATTGTTTTGAAAATTTTAAGAACATTTCAAAACCAAAGTCCAATTTGCTTAACATATTGACACAATTGTTTGGTTTGTTATTCCCTTTTAAAATTTTAGAACATTCGGAGTTCTATATCCCATATATGTGTGACCGTTGAGCTCTTCTATAGTCCGATTGCCTTGAATCATATATAGAAACTTATCATTACAATATAGACGGGGGGTCTTTGTCAGTACTATTCGAACAGGTGTTTAACGATTGTTCAGGACATTAAATACCAAGAAGGCTAATTTGCACTGGGATTATCATTGTTTACTTGTATTCAACATATCGATATATATATAAACCTTTGCTTCGAAATTAGATATGATAGATCTTTAAATCAAAAAGAGATTAAATTAGACTTCTGCCGGCTATAAACCAGATAGAGAGACGAGATCAGATAGATCTATTGGCTTGGAGAAATCTTCACCGATACAAAGCTTCAAGTAATCCCATAAAAAGCTTCACTTATAGAAGTTATACTGATAAACTTCGCTTGTAAAATTGCAAAAATAAGGGGGGGAAAGTTTTCTCAAATAGGCTTTTAAAACATTGATATGTCTTAAAATTGAAAAATTTCAACTCTTTAAAAATTTTTGCAACGTTGTTCAACTGGCTAATGAAAAAAAATATTCAAGCAGATTCAAGACAGTTTAGGCCTGCGTAAAGTTTCTAGAAAAAACTCGGAATCGGAGCAGAGACGAAATCTAAAAAAAAAATAATTTATTCTTTATAAGCCCATTCAAAAGCTTTGAAAGGTTTCAGTTGGAATCTTCACTACGTTTAGAAAAATCTCAGGTCAGGAAGGAAAGATAAGCTCAGAGCTTAATTTACACCAACCAGCCACTCACAACGCCGGTCAGTTTGTTAGTTAACGGGTCTGTGGGCTGGCTGTATTGCTAAGCAGTGTAAATTAGCACCGGTAAGTTTTTATAGCAGATAGATTATATCGAAACGATTAAGTTAATAATTAAGTGACAAACTTTAAATTTGCCACAATATTTCATCATCGTCCTTTCAATCGGACGTTCATTGTAGTACGTACTGGTATGTTTAATTAGTACTAATAATAAGCTGATATGGGTGTATTATACTTCAGGTGCACCATGGGCTTTCGAGTAGAGAATTGAGTTTTCAAACCGTGAATCCATCCAGGATATGAAATGCCGAATTGCTGTGTGTGGGGGGAAATGAACAAAATATATAGAAATGGGTTTGATGGCCAATCATATATTTATAATTAATCTGTTATCAATAAAGCAAATGTGAAATTAATTGCCCCATGGAGTTTATAATGTCCAATGTCTTGAGTACAAAATCCGGTGATGAAGCTGCTCTAGCTCTAATGGCTTGACCAACGATTATAAGATAGACGTGAGCAACACGTTAGCTATAGTTATATATGCAATGATCAATCGATCTCATGTAAAAGTCAACATAAATTTAAACTCAAACTATGGTATACTTTTGACATTTCTTTAAATTTAAATTTACAAAGATACTAGCTAACTCTTGTTTACTACTATCATACCTTCAATACAACATCATGTTGCTGAACTCTTTATTAATATTAATTGATTGTATCAAACCAACAATCTGTAGGGAATTCTAGTACATAATTGATAGTATTGATACGAGTATATGTGATGTCTTGCAACCATTGTAATCAAAGAATTTTAGGGGTAGTTCTACTTTGTGTATAAAACTTGTCTATCCTAAGGGATTGACTCTAAATGAGATATAGTAGACTGGGCACATGGACCTGACTTTTGAGATAATTATAAGACTACAGGCATGCAGAAGACGCCAAACTTGGAGCTGGGTCCGATCCGGCTTACTTACCTAAAATATGTATACTCTTCTATAGAAAAAACTCTCGAGCTCGAGATCTGAAGTAGGCTTAGTAATTCCTTGTGCTGCGCTCGGCGCGACTTCTTTTTTTAACGGATGGCCGTTTAAAGAGTTTTAGAAGTGCTTGAGAATATCCGGCTATTAGGTTAAAAATTAACCCGGCTTACACTAACTAGTTCAAAGCCACTTAGAACTAGGTCCAAAATAATGCACTATTGGTTTACAATCTGCTAAACTCTCAATACTCTAAATTGAACAATATTATTGCATAAATACTTTAGAAACACTTATATCCAAACAGTTACAATATCCACAATAGAGAGAAGAAGGCAGACTCAAAAAAAAAAAAAAAAAAAAAAAAGCCTAACTGTTGAATAGCAATCAATTAGATCTATTAGTGCAAAGCCTAAAATATTTTTTCGCTCACAGCAGCAGCGTAATTGATTAATGCGTGCAATGTGCAGAGTGAGTTAACAGTTGATGAGATTCAACGTTAGAACGGTGAGGGGTGCACGCGAGCGAGCGCGACTTTATTTCAAGATTTTACAACTCCAGCATCCGACCCAACTTTCCCAGGCCGCACAGGAACTGAAACGAAATGTCGGCGCATCATTTGGATCACAATCATGGCGACGAAAAAGTTTTTGCTTCCCAGTGTTTACTTTCAGTTTTCAAGGCCCCTAGGTCTCCAATCTTCGGAGGATGTTGACACTATATATATATGATGGATTTATCTTCCAGCATTATTCAGAATGATATGAGTAGGTTGTATCTCACTGCACACTTTTAGTACCGTATTAAAAAAGGACTGGCCCGAATAATTAATGGTCCATCGACCCTGAACAAAATTCCGTCTCCCTATTTTTAATAATAAATTTAAATCAACAGGCTGGCTAGCGCAAGCAGTATACTATAGCCATCTGCTGCAGTGATACTCCGGCCCGGTAACCGTGATTCACCTCTGAGAAGAAAATTGTTTAAACTTTGCATGAGCAAAAGTGGCCTGCCTATTTTAATCAGTGCTGAGAAAGATGGATGGTAGACTTGACTGGATTGGACTGGGCAGTAATAAATCTGTATTATTAAAGCTCTGCTCCAACGGCTCTAAATCTTAAATCTAAGAGATCTTGGGTAGTCTGGGCCATAAAAATTTAAAAAAGGTTCAAGGCTGGTAGTACCGGTACCAGGCAAAATTAAGGCTTGGACGGGGGGTTCACAACGTGCACTAGCCTACATTTAGCAGATAGACTTTGCAGCGCTGAGTTAGTTCGTTAGTGCGTTGCACCATGGCAGTAGATAAAATTTTCTTATTCGCTAAACCCAAAAAAAAACTTTTTTTTTTTTCCCTCCAGTTCTTTTTTTTCATATTTAATTTTTTTTTTTTTTTTCAAAACCATTCTTTTGGTCTTCTACTTTTTCCTCAAAATTTTATTGATTTATTGATACCTTTTTTTGTTGTTATTTTTCTATCCCATCTATTCAACAAAACTAAAGCATTCAAGAAGATAATACTTTTTGAAATTCATTTATTTATTTATTAACGACATATTAGAAAAATACAAAAAAATAAAATTCTTACCCCCAATTCATCATATTTCTATTCTTCAACCATTAATATATTAAATTATTATTATAGACCCTTAAAAATTTTGTTATAACCAACCATTACGACGACAACGACAACAAGACTGATAGAAAGCTTTTTAATCAACTAAAAAGACTTTTCTTTAATTTATTATCTTATTTATTCTTTTTTTATTTATTTGACTTTATTATTCTATTTCTTTTAACTCTATTACTCCTTATTATTTATTAAAGACATTTTTTAGTATCTTTGCAACTTTTCAAGGAGTTATTAGATTAAAATATCCATTCATTTATTATTAATTTGTATACATATATTTAGAAAGAAGAAGCACATTCAGCAAGAGAAAAAGAACATTCTTATTATTATTTTATTTTTTTTGATATTAGTAATATGGCATCCATTTCTGACAACTATTATCAACAACAACCACCTCATCAAACTCCGCATCAAGCAGTTCATCATGGTCCATTAGCTGATATTTGGGGAATCCCTTCAAATAGTTCACAACCATCTTCAGCATCTTCAAAGCATTTCCCTATTGGGTCTACTACTCCAACTCCAACCTCTTCAAATATCAATGAACCATCCTCTGCTAATACCACCCCACCAAAAAGTCATTTTTTACCACCACTTTCAATCCCATCTTCTCCAAGTTCTGATTATTTATCATCTGCTTCATCTTCAAGACAGGTTCCAAATACTGCCATTCCTCAACCACCCCAAAGTGCAACTGCAGCAATGACTCCAAATTTATCAACTTCAACTACTCCAACTAATGTAAGATCAACTCCAAATAATAATGGATTTTTACCAAATAAGGATAATTCTATTTGGAGTGGTTTCCCAAGTTTATATCAAAGAAAACATACTTCATCTGGTTCTTTTAGATCCCACACTACTCCAGGTACTCCAATGGAAGAAAATTTTGGTCAACCTCCATCTCAAGTTGATTATTATCAAGATCAAGGTGTTTCTGTCCAACAAGCTGCTCAACAAGCACAACAACAGCAACAACAACACCATCAAGCGCAGTTTCAACAACAACAACAACACCCGCAAGCTCAAACTCCTCAGCCTCAACAACAACAGCAACAACAACCAAATGGCTATTTCAGTAGACAATATCCACCTGATTATTATCCTGTTAATAACCAAGTTCATCAAAATGTTGGTGGGTTACATAATACCCAACATTATGGTTATTATAGAGATTCAGCTATGGATGAAGTTGATGGTAGAAGAGTTCCTGTAAACATGAATCATTTAGGTATGAGTATGAGTGCTGTTAGTACTCCAACTGTTCATGCTCATCCTCAACAACAAATTCATCATCCACAGCAACAAATCCCTCATGATCATCATCCTCATCATCAACACCATCATCATCAACAACCTCAACAACAACTTCATCAACAACCTCAGCAACAACTTCATATTCATCAACAATATCCTCCTCATCATCATCATCAACAACAACAACAACAGCAGCAACCAATGCATCCAGCTCATGTTGCAGCTGCTGCTCATGTTCAACATGCTCAAATGAGTTATAATGAAAAGTTGTTATATCAAGATCGAACTGATGATTTAATTGCACAAACTGCTCAAGCAGTTCAACAATTGCAAATTTCTCAACCACATCCTCAAGTTTTGAATGCTAATGGTACTGTTACTCCAATGGCTTTAGCACCACAAATTATTCCATCTGCTACACCTTCACCACCACAACCTTCAACTCCACCAATTCATTCAGCTGGTAGTACCAAAAGTAATGGTAGCAATGGTGCTGGTGGTAGCTCTAATGGTTCTAGTAGCAGTAGTAGTAGAAAAAAGAAACAAACTACTAATACTGATTTGTATAAAACCGAATTATGTGCAAGTTTTATGAGTACTGGTGGCAATTGTCCTTATGGTGAAAAATGTCAATTCGCTCATGGTGAAAAAGAATTGAAATATGTTGATAGACCACCAAAATGGAGATCAAAACCTTGTCAAAACTGGGTTAAAAATGGTTCTTGTAGTTATAATGCAAGATGTTGTTTTAGACATGACAGTCAATAATTTTATGAAATGAAATGACTTGGTTAATGATGTTTATGATATCTATGAACTTTTGTTATGAAGACTTTGAAGAAAAAAATTGAAAAAAAAAAATCTGGAAAAAAATTTAAAAAAAAATTGAAAAAAAAAATTTTTGATATATTATGTTTGTCGTTTTTGGAGAGATGGCATATATATTCATTCCCCTAAATCACCCTCAATTCCCCCCCCCCCCTCTCCCCTATTTTTATTATTATTGAAATGCTTTTCATTTGGAGAAAGATGGACCTCTTTTTAATTCTTTTATTAATGTATTATGAAATGTGTTTTTAACTTGGTATTTATTATTTGAAGAGAAATCTTTGATTTTTTATTATTTGTTTTTATTTTTTTTGTTTAATTAGAAAAAAAAAATTCCTGTGTTCACCTTCTATTTTGTTATTTTTTTTTTATTATCAGCACCATCCAACTCCTAATACTACATCACCATGTTTTTACTATTATTTTTTATTATATATTTTTGTATTTATCTTAATAATGTTATTTTTATTACCATTATATTCTTTTCTGTTTCAAACCTTTTGATTGTTTTTGTTAATTCTGTAGGATTTTAGCTCAAAAGTTTGCATCCCTATCCTGCTTGATACTTAACTATGAGTGACTCAAGCTGTACAATTTTATCACGATGAAAATTTTCAAGATAATATGCTCAAGCAATACTAACCAACATAAGCTTTGGTTTAGGTCAAACACAACATTGAGTATTCTAGAATCAATTGGTTTTGTTGTCTTAGCAGTTGCATTAAAAGGTCTATATATTTAAAGGTGTAGGAGTGACGACGTGTCGTAAAAACTAGCTGGTGCCATGTAGTTGGTTATATCAAAATTTAGGTACATGTACACAAAGCTAAGGATCTGCTGCCATGGCTAGCAATGGAGCTCTGTGAGCTCTAACGCTCAGTCAACCTACTGTGTTCTCTGCTGGTATATATACTGGACGTGTCTTTGGACCTTAAGAGAGTACAAGCACACGTCTGGTATAACGTACTGAGCTGTCTGTCGCGGTTTAAGGTACCAACTATATGGTAAGTATATTATACGTCAAACATCTCTCGAGCTTGTAAAGAATGCTTCATGAGCGAAATCAAGTTAACTATATAAGGCCATCATCACTTCTTTTTTTAGCCACTTACTTGAGTCCTATACTAATATTAAAGCCTTAGTTCGAACTTTGTAATTGATTAATTTCGAAAGATCTGTGGCGTGCATAGATCATATCTCAATCTTCAATCTATAACTATAGATATAAATGTATAGTTCTCGAATATATACACCGATAAGACCACCGTTTTATATATTCAGATAGATCGCATCAGAAGTTGAATTATATAAGTTAGCATTTTTTTTTTTTTTTTTTGTAACAATTCGGATGTTCGATTAAGTTTTGATTCGGCTCGATCAATCGAGCAGATTCGAGATTCTATATCGAACTTAAAAATTATTACAATATTGAGCTCTACTCCATGGTATACACCTTAAACTGCAGCTGAGCTACATATCCGGATGTATATAGTTTATGCAAATAAAGTTTTAATAGAATTTCTCAGAAGTATATATAGTACTAATATATTGAGTTTTTCGAATCATTATTGAAATATTATTTATTGGTATTATGGGTGCAATTAAGGGGAATATATATGAGTGGCCGGCTTTTTTAAGTTTGGGTTTGGGTATATATTTATATATTAAAGTTTTTTGATCTATGAATATTGCACGTTAATTTATAATAAGCGATATTTTTTACAAATATTAATATATATTGGATGTGTATATACAATAGAATAAGATATGTGAACTTTAAGATTGTGCGAGGTATGTAAATATTAATTATTTTAGAGCTCCATGAGTAGATTGGCTAAAAAACTTTGGTTAAAGGATGTGTGTGTGTGCAGATATATTATAAAGAAACCGCCATGCATGCACTTATATAAAGAAATTTTATAATTAATAAACCTTCATTAATACACTTGAGCACTATAGATTGCTAGTAAAAGGTATAATTATATAACTATAAGTGGTTCTGCATTTAGCGTATATATATGCATTACTCGAGATCCTTAAATTTGACCTTTACTGGTACCTGCAGAATAGTTGTCTAACGTTGTACAAATTTACGTACATAACTGCTCATATCCTATTTATGTGTAATATTACAGGAAGGATCGATCTTGGCCTACGGACATGTTCAACATGCATGAGTTTGATAGGATTCAAAAGCATGTGCTATACTGCTCTCCATCATATTTGAACTAAAACCATAATACCGTTGGCTTATTTCACACAAATGCATTAATTCTATAAAACTAATTGAACCGTTTTCTTCAACCGTTTCAGGTAACTTTTTCGAGACTACGTACAGCTATACATTTTGTGAGGCTTAATTAATACTGTAAATTTCTGTCAGGCAAGACCAGCTAAGCTTGGAGTTATTTTTAGTACAAGCTTGAGTGCCCCCGGCTAATATCCTTCACGCAGGGGACTATAAATCAGCTGGCAACGTTCTGAATCCATGAGTTTACTACTATCCTGCAACAACTTCTTGGTACATCTTTTTTATAAATTTAATAAACTATAGTTTACTGTAGTTATTTAAATTCAAGCAATTGTAAATCTTAGACATTATTTTTTGTGGTTTATTATATATTGGTTTCTAAGTTTTGATAGGAAATAGGGAGATATATATAACGTTCTGCAGTACATGTAGGGATGAATTTATCGCCAGAAAAAGATACATAGCTGATACCGTACAATAATGTGGAGTTGAATTGCAGTTTCTGGTATCGATGGGTAGGTTATCATATGGTTCGATAGTTATAAGAATTTTTATGGGCTTCATGGTATTTCGAACTTTGGTATTACTTAATTGTAACCCGATTTTTGGCAAAATTTTCTCAGTTTATTATACATGGATGATTATATATCTTTAGTCTGCATTGATATCTGTATATTGTCCGTATAATTCCTAAGTATCATCTCTTAATTCTGATATATAATTCAGAGATCGATTAAATTATCGTTACGTGAGCGCCCAAGGTTGCCATGGTAGATTACGGGATATATATTGATGGATAGGTCATTCAATAATCTCTAATTATGATAATATATATATAATATTCATATAGTCTACATGTTAAAGCTTTGGCATTCATAGTCACGGCCCGGGCAGATATAACACATCCGGGTGTACAACTTGCAAGATTTTATTAATCTCTGTGAGATTGCAATTGCATGTCATGACTGTACGTCTCCCATGATGCACCGGTATACATCATATATTCGTAAACCTTTAGCTAAGATTTAGGAATGCTTTAATTGGACTTGGCATCATGCACTTATGAATACTATATATTATTACAATTACTTGGTGAGTTTTAATATTGATTAAATTTATTAGGGCTAGCTAGGGATTATCGAGTCCTATATACATCAAACAGATGTACCAATTTGGTACATTTGGCTCTTTGAATGAATGCTTCTAGATACTGAAATTTCCAGATATATTATAATCATAAATACATTTAATTAAATTTTACAGGGGGGGAGAGCAACTTAAGATAAATTGTATTATCCATATATATAACGAGATTTATTCGTATCCATAGGATACTTATGGTTATATTGTAATCCATATGCTGTTCTAATGCTATAAATTGTATAAGGATCGATGCAAATTTAACTCGCAACTGAGCAATTGCTCTTCTCACGCGTTTATATGTGTATGCATGATAAAGTTTTGAAAGAATTAATTCGCCAAGTTGAACGACGCTCCAACAACTCAAGCTGTATTTAGATTGTAATCGATGATGTTACCGATTGATCGGCGCTGATGTCGTGCGGCATACGAGATTCTAGCAAACCATAGAACAATCCAACAACCTCAAATCCAATATATGCATGAATTAACTCACCTATGTACTCGAACTTTGAAGATAAATAAACAAAACAATGTTGTCATTGTATTCTTATTCTCCTGAATATAAATCGGATACCATAATTGTTTGAGCGTTGCAATTTTAGCTACAGAATCTTATAATTATAATATAGTACCCTATACTTCTTAGAAGCTGATATATTACCACCACATTTTTTTAGATCTACAAGTTTTACATATTGTTGTACAAGTATACAGTTTTAAATAGCGGGCTGGTCAAATGAAAAATTTGATCTCGTATTTCTTTTAAGCTTGCACTATAGTTTGCATCAACTAGCACAGTCAATAATAAACTACAGTAGTACGTATATAAAAAAGCCTATATGGATAATTATTAATTTTTTTATAAACTTACAGCCTGGATCGATAGAAAATTTTACATGTTTCAAAACTTGTAAATTCTGCTTGGGTGAGTTAGAACTATATATTAAAAATACTTCTAAAGACTGCAATAGAAAATTGGATTGTGTGTAAGAAAATGATGCTGAAAAAAGCCTAATTTGGATGACGATGATACTCGTGCTCGTGGAGCATTTTAGCTGCCCCAGCTTAAAACGGTCTAGTTTTTAAGGTTTGAGATTTCTTTTTTTTTTTTCTTAGTGTCTCTAATCTGAATTTATTCCCCAATTTGTATCACACTTTTATTTTTTCTGCCTCAAGCTTAAGCGGGAAATAGAGCCAATTGATCCAATGGATGCAACGACAGCAAAAATACAGTAGATTTACGAAATTTATAGTCTAATTTTGAGAAATAGAACCGTCTCAGATTTCACTTTCATACTACTATAGTATACTATATGGGTTTTTGGGTTTTGCTTATCTATCTTGGTGCCTAGACGTATATATATTGAGGGTGATGCCCTACTTTATTCTTCCTTTTTTAGTTCTGTAAAATCTTTTTAATACTCAAAGTATAGTTCAACTAACATTATTATCATTATAAAATATTACCATTGCTTCATATTTCTATAATACCCTCTAATACAATATTTTAACATCATAAAACTAATATACATATATAATGACTGCATTATCACGGTGTAACGCAACAATCAAATCAATTCAAAAAGAAATATCCGATTCTAAGTCACGACTCAAGTATTTGAATTCTATACCATATAGAATGAAAACAAGAATGCTATATACAGAAATCTGGGTACAAGAGCAAGCAATTGAAAGATTAGAATTCGAGTTACAACAAGCGAAGATTGAGAAATCTGTTGAAATACAACGATTACCTTTTAGTAAGATTCCTTTTAATGATTTTTTGAAAGAGTATTTTGTTAAAAAAGTTTCACTTAATAATAATAATCATAATGGGACTATAAATTCTTCTTCAAGTTCCAGTTTAAGTAGTGATGGGTATGTTACTGCTTCAATGAATGGTGTTGCTTTTGTTTCTTTGAATAATGCACCTGTTAGTCAAGCTCATCAAGGGATTATGTCACTCTAGTTTTCAATAAGTTATAAAAACAAATCATGTTCTTTCAACAGAGCTATTATACATTATAGACAGCCACTCTGAATCGGCATTATTATTCAGTAATTTTAGTCTGCTATGATAAGTTATTATAATTTGTGATGAAACTTCAAGATACACTTGTTATTTTCATTTGATATCATTTATTGACAACGCAGCGGCGATTAGTTTATACTAGTTAAAAGTTCAATAATTATGAAAATTCCTGCGTCACATAATTAATAATTCAACTTATTATAATAATCAGTCTAGATCGATTATTCAAATTCTTTGCTAATACTATACGTACAGTTCAAGGTTTTTGCTGCATGCATTAAGTTTGTTTCGAGCTTTTAAACTTAACTCAAATCAAAGATTGGGGGAAACAAAGATGCAGCCACCGCAGTGCTCAATAATGTTATATTCACATGTCCACACATTGCAATTACTAGATTTTGAATCCCAGTTAATCCTAGTTATTCAAGCATAAATTTTCTATAATAAAAATATAAATACCACGATATATTATTTGAACATTAAAATCCAGAGATTTATTTATTCATTAATTAGTTACCATATCAAATCCCACAGTTTCACCTGTTTCAACTTAAGTTTAGCAGATAGAAAGGTACAAACTTATGCATCGATCCTCAATATTTTAATTTAAATTAATTTACAAATATAGTAATGCAATCAATTAACTACAACTGTTAACACATGTATTAATTAAGCTCCAGTTCTAGACCGATTTTAGCAGCAAGTATATATTCACGTTGACTAAAAATCTAAACTGAGAATTCTGACACTTCCTTCAGGGGACTTTTTCAAACTTTATCAATTGCCCACTATGCATCAGAAACTTGGATCGATCATGTGCGCTACTACCACCCTTAAGCACTGATAATATAAGCCACAGTTTAACCAACCCGCAGTGTGCCGAACGTTGTCATACCAGCTTGAAACCATTGGTCAGTGCGTTACCAAGTGATAAGCCTTGCCTTTTTTTTAAAGTTTCGTAACAATGCGGCTGGAGTTAGAATTTAAATCTGAAGTATTTGAGTTTAAATCTTATTTCGTGAATTTTTAGGGATAAATATGATTTGGTGTTTGTAATATAGTTTTTATACCATGATACACCATATGTGATAACTATTGCACAGTGGAACCGTTGTCATAGTTGGGTTGTGGGCTAGCTAAGGGGGTAGGACAGACTTAATAAGGCTTATTGAAAACTAAGTTAGTTAGTAGTTCAGGTGATGTTAAGTTTCTGAAAAGGCTTGATACTGCTTAATCGAATAATATTTTTAAGAATATAATATTTTCGTGAATACGATGGGATAATTTTTTTTAATTTTGATTGCTTTATAATTATTGATAGGGTTTTAAATTGTTCAACTAGAATAGTTTTAAGGGATTGTACTTTAAAATTGTGAGTTTGAATATCTATCGATCATTAACACACACCTACAATACATGTGTAGCTGGATTTAGAACTATGGGGCTTAAGTTGATATATATATATGGATACAAATCGCTATCCGAATGGTTCGAAAATTTGTATATATTTACGTGTAAGATGTATAAACATGTAGCGAAAAAGTGAAATAACAATATACAGTATTAGTCATTAACCATTGCAAAAGTATCTTTGAATGTAACTAAGAGCCTGTGGCGATATATATATATTTACCGATCCTTCTAGAGATTCATTTATTGTTATTATAAATAAATTACATCAACTGTAGCTCCAGCTGCTATAGGATTAATTAATTCATATACCTTAGAACCTATACCATCAATAAATAAGCTAGTCAGCTCCTGAAATTCAAGCAAAAGACACGTAACATATGCATATACTACCGCCTAGGAGCTCAAGCATATATCCAACTTTATAGTTTAATCTAAGTATAGCATATGATATATTTATCAGACATGTTTTATATCATTTAAATTGTACACTCGGATATATATATATATGTATACTAGTTACTGATATCGATATTATTGGCTTGAATATGTTGCTTAAGGATAGAGTAAAAAACATCTAATTTTGATCGATCGGTATACATGCATCATACCTGTCATGATATTGCAATTAAACGATAATATTTTCTCCCTACATCTGCAGGCAATGATAGTGGCAAATATTCAGGCAGAAATTAGTTCTTTTTTTCAAATTCAAGCGGTTTTATAGCAATTATGTGAGATTACACAACCAGATGGGTAGCTAGCTGCTGTTGTGCTTGAAAATGCCGACCATCTAATTACCAGTCCAAATCAATTAATTAACCAATTAGGCTAGCTGATATCTGGATGGTGTAATTACACCGGTCAGTGCCAGTGCGATAATCGCAAAAATTATCAATTATTGGTAGCTACAGCATGTAACTACCTGGTCGTATACTATCGATCTGATTTAATACTATATAAATGACTTAGGAGTGTACAACTTGTACCTCGAGTAATAAGTAGTTGGATCTTATATGCTTTATAATAGTGGCACCTAAATTAAAATGTACCATGATATAGTAGATATAATATATACAACGTGTATATATCGGTGGTGAGTCAGCCTATAGTAGTATTAAATATCGGCCGGGGAAATCAGGCATAGCTACAATTAATTTATACAATTCTTGTACACACATGCTTAGATATCCATGATAATAATGTACTGTAGAAGTAGTGAGTTTAGTTATTGCATTAGATCTTCAAGGTTACTGAAGATTATAATGGCTATATGGTAGCTCGAATAGTGGTACCACTATACGGGTGTCCAATATTGCATTCAAGAATTTATTTTCATGTTTATTTATTTATTTTTTTTTTCGTTCATGCGAGACAAGCGTGGGTATAACCCTGAATAACGGGATGATCGATCTTTTCCACCAACAAATTTTTCTACAACTGTAGAATATTATTAAATAGAATCTACCAATTCACACTGTGATCTCTTATTAAAAAAGATAACAAAAAATTTAACCGCCGTATGAAATGAAATATTATTCAACAATGTAAAAAGGGCAGATCATTTCAACGAAATTGCAATGTGATCCTATTATTTAAAACAGCACAGATAAAATCTACATACATAACAGCTCTAGACCACCAAAAGCGAAAAATAAAAAAAGTATAAAACATGATCGATTTCCCCAAACTTTCACCCCCAGGAAAATTCTTTCATATCTATTTTCTAAGGTAAATTTTTTTTTTTTTCTCTTCATTGAAAGGATATCATAGTTGACATGTTTCATCGATACGTTGATAATAAGATTACAACCTGACGACCTTTTTTAACATTTACTTTTGATTAAGATTTAATTATTGATATAATATTTTGAAACAGAGAGAAAAAAAAAAAAAGGAAACTTTACTCAAGTATAATAAAGATTAATGGGGGAAAGTAAGAATTTATCGAAATCAAAGCAACTTAGCAAGAGTAGTAAAGACCTAGAGAAATTCACTGTTTCGAACCCACAAAATGCATATAATTATAATTATTTAATTTCTTTAAAACATTATTATAATGTATCAAAACAAGAATTGGTTGATTATTTGAAAATTTTGTTTCAAAAGAGAGCAAGAGAAACGGATTTTATTAAACTGGCTAGTATTAATGATCATATTGAGGAAATACAACATCAAGTTGAAACTTTAGAATATAATGAAGCTAATGTTAATCGAAGTTTATGGTATATTCTAGAATCTGAAGGTTATTTTAAAAAACAATATGAATTACAGAAAAAGTTGAAAGAAGAGAAGGAACAAAGAGAAAGAGAAGCAAAAGAAAAAGCTGAAAAGGAAGCAAAAGAGAAACAAGAAAAAGAAAGAGCTGAAGTAGAAGTTAGAGAAAAAGCTGAGCAAAAACAAATGGAAAAAGAAGCTACTGAATTAAATCAGTTTGAAGAAATCGACAATGAGAAATCTTTGAATGATCAAACATCAAAACCAAAGAGTTCTATTGAAAGCATCAAAAACCCTTCTAAACCATTATCAACTGCATCTAAAGTATCAAGAAGAAGTAGTTCAAGTAAAACTGGAGATGGCAGAAGAAGTTCGATTATTTCTGCCAAGGATATTGCTGAAAGAAACTCTTTTATTTATGCTGCTATTTCTAGTTCAAAGAATGTTAGCAGAATGTCAAAACGGAGTGGTTCAAATGGTGGGAATGAAGGATCATCAAAACCAGGATCTGCTGCTGTTACTAAATTAGAAAGTATTAAAAGTGGTAGTATTCTTGTTTAATTATTTGGTGTAGCTATACTACTTTAAGCACTTGGGGCCTTTTTTATATTCTAAGGGCTAATTTTTTTTTTTTTTTTTTTGTTGTTAATTTGAACACTAAATTGTATCAGTGTGATATATATATTTTTAGCGAAATTCCCTGTTTTGGTTAGTTGATATTTACGTAATTTATGATCGAAATTAATTCTTATTATGGCGTACCTCTCTCACTTTGAATTATGTACAATCAACTACACTGAAAGTTTGTGTGATGTATAAGGAGGAGTTGAACTATTGTTGTTATATTGATATATAAAAGTGATAGGCTTATAACTACTTATTGTTGCATAGCAAGTATCTATAAAGTTAAGACTAGTTCATATGGTTTATAATGTTTCATATCTATGGTTTTGATCTTGTAAACTATGAAGTCGACCCAGAGATATTATATTATAAGGATTAAATAGCTACTATATATTGATAAATCTCAATTGTGGATCTGGAAATCTTAGATCTGATCTCGGATTTCTTGCCTGCAGCCATGGAGTTTGATTAAGTTCCTATTGGATTGCATAGCGCTGTAGTTCCAAATTCAAAGTTTTATAACTTAGGTAAATTGCATTGTGAGCATTATATATCATAGGCCTCGAACTCAGGGGACCGAGTAGTAGTAGTTATACATATATATCATATATACATGCATCAGAACCTATGGACAATCAAAGGGGCCGATCTATTTGGATAGTATACTTTAGAACCTGAGAGTAGAAGAATAATTATTAATGAATTATCAATAGCTATGGTGGTTTCGCATTATTTAGGTCCAAAAAAGAATGGACATCTATGCATATATATAATGTATAGATAGTTTATAGCGCACTATTTAATTAAATAATCCTTACTTTTATATATAAGAGCCGTACAATTGCTTATCAACTTTGAGTTCAGATAAGTATTTGAAAATATTGTCATCTTTTGATGCTAGAAACTTAATGCGGTAACATATCGGAAACATCATCAAAGCATGCAAACCAACCTTTTAACAATCTCACCGAGTATATATATGGTTATAACACCTGGATTGATAAAGCTTGTATACTTACACCTGTAGTACCAGTGGTAATAGATTGATAAATCTAAATAATCATGCACCAATTTAAAATGAGTATCCATCCATGTTTCAAGTGTACTCGATCAATCCGATCCTTTCAGCACATCACTGTAGTGTGTGTTAATCTAACTGACTGTGCAATTCTTCTCCGCGGTTCGATCCGTTTAGTGTGGTTGGTGTTTAACATATGTAATTAGACCTGGATTTGATGATCGATAAAATTATTAGCTACATGTGTGGGGTTATGCTACTCGTGTTGAGAAATAATTATTGAATGCTTTAAATTGATATGTTAAAAAGAGGGATACAACATCCATATAGTGCAATATTGATAGGTGTAGATCGAGCTGTTTCTAAAGAGAATATACATATGTTTAAGATAAGGTGTAAGTGGTGAACCATCCTTCGAAAAATAATTTTTTAAATCTTAATTATAACTATATATACATGTAGTATATATATGTAGTAATTATTTACACGTCGAATTGGACATTTCGAGCTTGTCCCATCTCTGACTTATTATCTGGTCCATGATTTTGGGTGCCTGCAATTAATGATTTGTACATGACTATGATACATTTAACTTTCAAAACCATTTTACTTTTAAAGGTACAACTGTACGGAACTGGTTGAGCTCATCCCAAATTAGTTGTGTACTGTTATGCTCTTCGTTGAAGCCTATATATAGCTAAGTGTAAATTCCGTAACTTTGTGTAGTTTCAAGACTCATTAAAGTCGCTGAAATGATTATAATGTCCCAATTAATACATATGGGGCCCATCTATAGTATACTGTAAAATTCACCAATTAAGTTCTTAAACTTTCAATAAATCAAACCATGGAGCTAAATTAGTTAGATCATTTTAAAGAGTTATCAAAACTCAAGAGCTACTTAAAAAAAAAAAAAGACCCAAATTTAAGTTCATTCAGGAGTAAACCATCCCAGTTGATTAATGCTTTATGATCCATATCACACAATCCTTATTTAGATTGTAAAACCCAATAAAGCCGGGAAGATCGATGGGATGTCGGTTTCTCAATCTGGCGGGAAGCATCTTTCGAATCTTACACACGCTTGTTTAACCCTATACGCAAGATGATTTCTTCGGCTCGTTACATTGCATATCAATATCCCATATAAAAAAAAGAATCAACGATCTACCGTACTGTAGATTCCATCCACCCTTAACAGTGCTTAAAAGCCTCCAAATATTTCTCAACCCATACAAAACCTTCGTATTTCAAGATCCTAAACAATGCACATGGGTTGTTTAACCCAGGCCTAGAAGCACTTCTATAACAATACCCCTACCCAAAAGTTTTATCCCATTGTTCAATAATGCAATCAAACTATTAAAGTTTCAAATTGAAAGAATTCGAGAAGATTTCTCAAGATCCTGTTTCGAACTCCTTGAAGTTGAGCCTCAGATTTCAAAGATTGGATGGTGACACATGAAGGTATACAACAGGGTAGATCGAGAGAAGGCTGGGGTATGATATATATAGAGTTTAATATACAAACAATGTGCTTTTGATTAGTTAATATTGTGGATATGCGTGAACTCGGTAAGGGGGTTTCCTTTTGTGGAGCTTGTGATAAAGTTAGTGGGTATCGATCATGATTATGGGAAATTTTTATATAAAACGTTGATCTGAATCCTCATTTCAAGAAAAGACAGGATTTTTTTCTTTTATTATATAATTTTTTTTGGTTACTCTTGTTATTTTATGTGGTACTACAATAACTGTTATTGATCAAGAATTGCTTAAATACTCAAATTTTGGAGCAATCATTGAACCATTTATCGATATATTACTATATTATAAACGGTTAGGCTGTTATTGCTAAGGTTTATGGGGTTTGTGGAGATAATAAGGGTTTTACACGCAAAGACACGAAGAAAACAAACGAGCTGCAATCTATAAGACACAACTAAGACAATAAAATCAGTTGCTCTGTGTACTGTAAACAACCAGAAGAATACATTATACCAAACGAACCATAATATCGTTCACATTACCAATTTTGGAACAACCAACTAACTAAACACAGATTATTTAGTATAACAAAATATGATTCGACAACGAAAAAGTTTAGAAGGTTTATTAGACGAATTAAACTTTTTTGAAAAGTTGAAGAAAGCTGTTGAAAGAGGTGATCATTTTGCACCACCAGTTGGATCATTAGAGGAAAAAATGGTTGAATTGAGAAAAGAAATTTATAGTCTAATAAACTGTCAAAACCGAATTTTAAGAGAATAGCGGAGAAAATTATAATATGCAATTATAGCATAGATCAGGATAAAATATCTGAGGTCTATGGTCATAGGTTCGGCTAGATTGAAATTTTATGGATTCATAAACTTCCATATGGTAAACGTCAAATTTTGCATAAACATGTGAAAGCTGCTTCTCTTTAGTTCTACTACGATAATATATATAGATCAGGCAAAGAGGAAAATAATAACTGTTTGTTACACTGGGGCTATATATATATGCAAGATTTATATTTAGCATCCTAGAACTCTTTTAGCTGTTATTTTAAGGTGAACACCATATACGCATAAAGTCTTAAGTCAGCTGCTGGTAAATCAACCAGCATAATCTAGCATTTTAGATATATATATATATATATATTGATTGAAGGAATTCAATTGAATTAAGCATAGGAACATCCGTGATAACTAGGGTATTAAATTCCAATTTACTTCAAATACTATAAGTATCTGAACCTTCATATTATTATATATAAAAGACTTTTGTAATAGAAGAAATATCCATATATTTTAATCAGCTAATTAATAGAGGAATTTATCTAAAAGGAAAATAATGTTTTTTTTTTTTCTTGAAAAATCCTTAAATAATTGAGCCGCACAGTTGGGCACCCGTTTGTTCCTCCAGCGTCTAGCTATTGTTTACAATAACAAACGATACTCCAAAGTTTTTCTTTTTTCTTTCTTTTTTTTTTTTTTCACAAAAATCACTAACTAACTCACAATTTTTGGAAAGCAAATGCTACATATCATCTATCAAAAAACCAACAATTTAGCTTTAGTAAACTTGCTACCTAATTAATTATGAGTCTTAACAAATGTCCAAATGAAATACGTCAAATGATTATAAAACAATTAACACCGACTCATAAACAAGATTCTGGTTACTATTTTGTTTGCAGAGATTGGACTTACTTGGCTAATCGAGACTTATACTATACATGTGGAACTGGAACAATGGCATC
Source organism: Blastobotrys buckinghamii (nom. inval.) (assembly GCA_030579975.1). Lineage (NCBI taxonomy): Eukaryota > Fungi > Ascomycota > Dipodascomycetes > Dipodascales > Trichomonascaceae > Blastobotrys > Blastobotrys buckinghamii (nom. inval.). Next base: position 105,797 of record JAKTSB010000052.1, read on the forward strand.
AAAATTGTTAATGAATGTTGTCAGAAGATTGGAATCTGTTGATCCCCCAGATGCTACAGAACTTTTACGATTAAAAATCTATGTCAATTTTATTAAAAAAATTATTATAAATGATCAAGAAGTTTTGGATGTTATTATAAAACTACAGAATAGTAAATTCAATATCAAATTTTTACCAAAAGAGCTAGTTATTTATTCTCCTATTGATACTGATTTTTTAACAGCAATGATCCGTGATAATCCTTCATTAGAAATAATTACAATAAAAAACTCACCAAATAATTGTTTTTCATTTCAAGTTTTAAAAACAATATATGAAAACCAACGAAACGATGTTGCTATTAACTTATTTTTTGAGCCACAAAAATATTCTCATACCCCAATTCATTATTATAGATGTTTAAAAATTGGGAATTTGATTTTTGATTTAACTGGTAATCCTAATGATTATTCTCAAGATATTGCATTATTACAAAATTATATGCACTACACTACTGACACAATACCAACTAATCCAAATCTAGTTATAACCTATTTTGTCAAGAGTTTGTTTTTAAAGTTGGATGAGAATATTTTTTCACCATCACCACTAATAAGAGATGAAACTGAAAAATTCTTCAGGTGTTTCCAGAATTCTTTGGAGATTATCCATTTTGAGATAAGCAACATTGAATCTAGGTTTTCAGGTAGCCCGGAGGAGGCAATTAAAACAGTAGATTATATATCATTGAGGGAATATTTCCTAGGTATCAGAGATATGTTAAGATTCAGCTACTTTTATCAATTAGAATATCAATGGTCTCAATCAAATAACAACATTGTGATTAATAAATGGAGTATTGGAATTTCAAAACATCCTGATAGTTTGAATTTTATACAAAGTTGTTATGATGAAGTTATTTTACACCATGAATTTCAAATCATTAATAATGGTAATGGCGTTTATAAATTAAGAGAGTACAACTCAAATCAACCTGCACATATTATGGATATTTTTTTAATACTATTCCATCATAGTGGTACAATTGAAGTACACACAATAAAAACAAATAACCTGGAGAATCCAGATAGATTAACAAATTTAAATGTAATCAAATTATTAGTTTACAATGATCAAAATTTCTTTAACGGGTTGGATAAAATTATTTCAGCAGCACGTGGTATCCAGCAACTCGAATTGAAAACGAAAACTAGTAATATTGTTTATAATTCAACAGCATTCAGCAGTTTAACAGTTGAAAATTTAAAATCATTATATGTACATGAATATCATCCTGAAGATCAGCTTCGTTTTGAGCATTTGCATATTCTATTATTTTGGGAAAATATTTTAAAAGAAGCAAGATTGTTAGAAAATGTTACTCTTGGGGTTTATTTAAGTTTGTTGCCTCATAAAAAACTAGAATATATGGAAGAAGTAGCAAGAATGGTTGTAAGATATACCAGAACTAACTGTTTAGAACATTTAGAAAATTCCATCGTTCGATTTAACAACAGTGGGAACGATAAATATAGTGATAAAAACCCAACTATATCTTTATCAAATATCACTTACACCGGTGCAGTAACTGCAGTTAAAATTTTCAAACATTTTAATAGAATGTTAAAAAATCAGTTGTTCATTCCAATTGATACGTTTTTTTATTTTGCAGAGAATGATTATATTATTGAATTTAATAATGTAAAAACTCTTCAAGTATTAAAATCTGATTCTATTAGTGAAAATAAGCTACTGAATTTAAATATCAATAGTATTAGAAAGTTTCCTGAATTAGAAGAATTATTATTCCATCAGTCCTTTGATACGAATACAGAATTTATTTTCAATTCAACTACCCAAGTTCTCCACAATTTAACATTGCTAAAAATTCCAGTTAATATTTATATGATGAAAAATAGTATTGTTAATTATTGCACTAATTTAAAAAAAATTATAATCACAGAACAACATGGTATAGTAGATTCAACAACATACTCACATGCATTAGATGGATCAGAACATCCAGCTGATATTTTACCTAATATTCAAGATTTTGCAAGTCATGTTTCAAATCCAAACCAAGAAACTTATTCAATAGAGCGTATTTTAACAGCCTATCTTACTTTATTCGATACATCTTTACACCTTAAAATTGTGAAATTAAATCTATGCCAACAATTAGATATCAGATTTTATATCAATTTATCTATTGCTTTATCAAATATAAATGATTTAACAATACAATTATTTAATTCAGATTTTATACCATTAATTTTAAATATAGGAGCAAGATGTACAAAACTGATTAGATTAAAACTTCAATTTCACGATTTTTTAACTCCAGATTCAAGAATTCCAGTTTTATGCACAACCCCAATGAAGCTGATTGTCCCCTCAAAATCATTAGCAGGGTTAATAGAGAATGGAATGGAAAAATGTTTTTCACATTTAAGTATTATGCATATAGCACCACCAGTTACTCAAATTTCATTGGATGATGATTTTGCTGTACCAAGAGAAATTATAGATAATTTTAATGGTATGAGATTGAAACTCCAGAGAGCTTATTGTGGTGGGTGTAGTCATTGTTATAAGTAATAGCATAACTAGCTATTATGTTATAGTTATTATTGATTGAATTTAAATGGGTTATAGAATGTTGGAGGGCTTATTTTGGTCGGTAAAGCCATTGTAGTGGCATAGTAGCATATGCTAGCATGACGTGGCTATAAAAAATTGAAGGGTTTATTGTGGTTAGTGCAATGATTATTAAACATAATAGCATAACTAGCTATTATATTGTATTTATTATTGATTAAATGTGAATGGGTTATAAAATGTTGGAGGGCTTATTTTGGTCGGTAAAACCATTGTAGTGCATAGTAGCATATGCTAGCATAACGTGGCTATAAAAAATTGAAGGGTTTATTGTGGTTAGTGCAATTATTATTAAACATAATAGCATAACTAGCTATTATATTGTATTTATTATTAATTAAATGTGAATGGGTTATAAAATGTTGGAGGGCTTATTTTGGCGGGTGCTATTATGTTATATAGCTATCATTGATTAAACATATGTAAATTTGATTATAAAACTTTGGTGGGATTATTTTTGTGGGTGCAATCATTGTTACACATAATATCTTAACTGGCTATTATATTATGTATGTAGTTATAACTAAATATAAATGTGGTTTGGAAATTTTGAAGGGCTTATTGTAATCATTGTTACACACAATAGCATAATCAGCTATTATATTATATAGTTATCATTGATTAAATCTAAATGTGATTAAAAATGTTTATTTTTTTTCTTTTTTATCTCTACTTTATTATTATTAAAAGTAATATATATACTATAAAATTATAAAGCCATTCTCTGATGATATTCTATACAAATAGTACCATATATAATTGAAAAAAACATTTCCATAATAACAAATAATAATAATAAATCAGAACCATTAATAAAAAGGAGGGAAAGTGGATGTTTAGAAACCCCCCCCCCTAGAGAATTAACAGCTCAACAATAAAAAGATCAATAAACCTAAAAAAATTGCTCTATCTTTCTTCAAAGTTTAGAAAGTTCTGTAGAATGGTGACCGATTGGCGTAAATAGTAATTTGTGAGACATGTGTTTCTCAATCACAAATTCAAGGAGGATTCGATCGAGCTCAGAATGATGTTGCATCGTGCATCTTTCCTTCCTGCAGTTCAAAATGTAAGATTTTAATCTGTGCAGATTTTTCTTAAATATTTGAGTTTTTTAAAGTACAGATACATTACTTTGCGTATGTATTAGGCCAGGATCAGTAAAATGCTAATTCAATTTAAATTAATACTGAGTATACGTACTGCCATACGTACCCTGGTATGGCATTGCAATCAATGGGAGTTATAAGTTTTGAATGAAGGCGCGTATGTTGGCAGACTATGGCAGAGTTATGGTATAAATTAGTCTAATAGAAATATTAGAGATGTTTATGTAGTATCAGTACCAGAGTTACACTTCTTAATGCACTATCACTATTAGAAGAAAAAAGAATAAACGTTTCAGTGATTAATATATTGGAGAGGTTACATATTGGACTACTTTACGTGGTAATGAATTCCTCTTGTGGTCCGAATTACATGTTTCAAGTGTGTTTATTAATGTCCAAATAGATAGTTAGTTGAATGTGGAAGACATAGCTTTATACTTTTCCTGAACCACTATCATCAACTAAGCAAATATACGACATGAAAGTAAACCCTTTCAAATTATACCTTCTATAGGACAGTTACCTTTGAATCTAAGAAATTTTTTCAAGGTATACTTTATTCAAGATTTAGATCAAAATTTATTTTCCACCTTCATAAAAAGGAGGTTTATTATAATCAGAAGAGTTTAAAGACTTTAATGAACTATTTTAAATTTCAAACAACGGCTTACCGTTTATTGATATTTTTAACCTTATATATTGGTTTCAAGCACTTGAAAGGATCTTGAACAATTCGGATCCAGGAACAAAATGAAATATTCTTAATCCGAGAAATTTAACTTGCTTTTGTTTCAAGAACCAGATTTTCAACTACTATAGTATACCAACTAAAGAATTTTAAAAAACATCAATCATGGAACCATAGATCTGTATACTGCATACCGGAGTTAAGGGATTTTGAACAACCCAACTTACATAATTAAGCACTATTGTGGTAGTAATAGAAAAGAAAATAACAAAAAGTGGAGAGGCTTTAACACCGATATCAGATAAAACTGATCGATCATCAGATAATAATCGGTTGACAGTACTCCTTATAATAAAATAAAAACCCAGGTTTAACTTTAGAAAGAAGAGTGTGCAACAAAAAAAAAAAAAAATTGAAATGCAGATTATGGTGGCAAATTTTTGAAATTTGAAAATTTTTTGTTTGGTACAAAGATTTTTTAGATTAGCCTAATTCGGTAGTGTGTAAATTATATTTTACCTGTAGAGAAATTCAGGATTCAAGCAGGACGTAATAGGAATAATAATAAGAATATTGTAGACTGGGGAGAGTTTTATTGTATATAACTTGAACAAATTCCTAATCAAATTTTTTTTAAAAATTCTGAATTCAAATAATTTGAAAGATCAATTATCAATTAGAATTGGTTTTATTATTATATTTTCTATCTACTGAAATTCAAATTAAGTTTTTTTATAAAGAATTCAATCATTCTTTTTTAAAAAAAAATCACTTATTGCTTCAATCAAGTCTGGTTAGTTTCTTTATAAGGATATACATTATCTAATTCCTTCTATTTTTCATTTATAACCTCCCAGAATTATCCAATAACCTAATTTACTAGCTGAAATTGTTCAAAAAATGTCAGGAAATTTTTTAGCAATTACTCCACAGAATTCCAATGAAGAAACTGATCATAACCAATATTATAAACAATCGTCAGCAAAATTGACACAAGACAAGCCAATTAAACAGCGTAATGAACCAGAAATTAACAATGGTAACGCGGAAGAGGTAGAAGAAGGTGAATGGGTAGATAATGCACAAATATTACACGGATGGAAATTAATTGGTTGTTTATTCGCTTTGAATGTTAGTATGTTAGTCCATGCATTGGATAATACAATTATTACTACAATTTTAACAACGTTGGGTGAGGAATTCGGTGAATTTGGTATGGTTAGTTGGGTTGTTAGTGCATACATTTTAAGTCAAACTGTTTTGGCAATGAGTTGGTCATCAATATCATTGATTTTTGGTAGAAAATATTGTATGTTAATTTCAATCTTACTTTTTGAAATTGGATCTTTAATTAGCGCATTATCACACTCAATGTCTGTTATGATCGTTGGAAGAGCAATCGCAGGGGCTGGTGGTGGAGGTATTGGACAAATGGCATTGATAATTTCAACAGAAGTTGTGGCCATGAAAAACCGTGGAATAGCTATGGGTTTGATCATGTCTTGTTTTGCTTTAGCATCAGTTATTGGACCATTCATTGGGGGTGCCTTAGCAAAAATTACTTGGAGATGGATCTTTTGGATAAATTTGCCAATTGGAGGGTTTGCTGCAATTGTTTTGTTTTTTTTATTCAATCCACCAAAACCAGTTGGTTCTTTAAAAGAAAAGCTAAAACAAATCGATTATATTGGATCGTTTTTATTAGGCATAGGGTTAACATTGGTATTATTAGCAATGACTTTTGGTTCATCAACAAAACCATGGAATTCACCAATTGTTATATCATTTTTTATAATTGGTGGAATTATTCTAATTATTTATTTCATTTATAATTTTACTATTTGTAAGAATCCAATGATTCCATGGGAAATTGTTAAACTTTATAAAGTTATGGTAACGGTATTTGCAATGTTATTTCTATATGGTACTTTAATGATTTTTATGGTTTTTATGTCAATTTTTTTCCAAATTGTTCAAGGAGATGATCCGTTACATAGTGGATTAAAAGTATTACCAGTATCTATTAGTATGATTGTTGTAAGTATTGTTAATGGAATAGTTATGACAAAAATTAGAATTGTTAAACCATTTGCAATTTTAGGAAGTGTATTAACAATTGTTGGGTTAGCTTTAATCACCACCGTTGGCCAATATACAAATTCAATTAGAAGAGGTGGGTATATGGTTTTAATTGGTGCAGGGTTGGGGTTTATGACTCAAGGTATTACATTAGCATGTCAAATGGCAGCTCCAAAAGCTAAAAATGGTGTATTAATTTCAACTGCTTTAATTGGGCTTGGTAGATCGATTGGTGGTACAGTTGGTAGTGCAATAGGCCAAGTTATTCAATCTGTTGTTTTTAAAAGTGGATTAAAGAGTGTGAATATACCAAAAAATATTGATCCCGATACGTTACTTAATTCACCAGAAACTATTAAACAGTTACCAAATGGTGTTCATCAGCAGGTTATTGATGCATTTGTTAATGCGTTTCATAAGACTGGGTATTTAGCTGTAGGGTTTATGGCTGCTGCGTTTGTATGTTCATTACTTTTTGTGAATAGAAGAATTGAAAAACCAAAAAAGAAAGAAAAGAAGGAAGAAAAAATGGAAAATTCCGAAATTAAAGATTTGAGTAAAGAAGCTCATGAAGCGAGTGTTGTATAATGACTTAATGTGATTAAAGCTTTGGTATTTTATAATTTTTATGATACTTGAGTTGATATTGATATTATTAATCTGCTTCTTTCATATGGTTTGTAGTATATTTCTAGTAGCTTTTGCAATTAAATTATACGTACTGTGTGTGTGTTCAATTATCATGGAAATTGCGTAGTATTGGCTTCAAGAGAACTTTACTCATTAGACAGTGAAGCAAGTAACACATTGGGTGAATCATGTATTGGCGGTAACTGATATATATGTAAGATACGCTTGTTAAACTATGCAATTATGTCAAAGTACACTTGAGTACATGAAGATATTGTTTTATACTAAGCAAAATATTTAAGTCCCTGTATAGACTAGTCTTATATGCTTGTGTCTTAAAATGTTAGTCTAGCAATTGACTACTGAAACACAATATAGTACCTGGTTGATTTGAATTAATTGTAGGTACCACTATAGTAGTATTAGCAGTTGATTGCAAACTTAACGGTTAATTAATTTTTTCAACTAATTCTTTGGATTATTTATCTAAATTTTTTGAATTTACTTGAATATTTCCCGGAATATTTCGCTTCTCTATGAATACTTGTATAATCGAGTATTCCTTCAAATTAGGAAGTTCTAGAGGTAAACTATTCGTTGCTTCAAATATTGAACTTTTTTATTGAAGTTGATGTATATATAGAGATAAGATAGTTTTTAAATTCCAATCGCAATGGAACAGATGCCAACAAGATTAGGGATCGATTTGGAACGGATGTTGAAACTAATTATGCAATGGGAATTTGAATGATTATTATTATATATACCTCCAGACTACAAATTACGCCTAGTGTAGAGCCGTCACAAATATCGCTTTTGGATATAGCATCATGACAAAATTAAAAAGCTACAGTTAAGCTGGTATAAAAACTGCCGGGAACGACGTGCTCATTGAATTTGTATGTGATTCTTTGTAAATAGAAGGATTGATTAATCAAAAAAATATATATTGACAAGGAGAGAGAAATATTGCTCGATCGACTGTAATTGATTCACCTATATCATGTACCTGCATATACAAATATATACATGGTTATCCTAGCTATAGTTTTCAAGAGTGAATTGGGCACTAAAACTTACTTTTTCAGTTGCAAAAGTTTATAATCATAACGCATGCTTTGCACTAAAATTTAACTAGGGATCCATAGAGTAAATTTTTAAAATATTCCATCAATTAGTCTATAGAACTAGAACTATAGATATATCCTAGCCCGTTTAAGAGCACTTAAATAAAGGCTGTATATGTGCATGCAGATGTCGTATGGTTATTGTACAGGTTTTACAGCGTATACGTTGGAGTGCAGCTAACTAGTGCTTGCGGTTCTTGGCTGATAAGTAGACTTCATACAAATTTGTGCAATTTGTGTGTCACGGCAGCACTCTAGATACTTGAAAGTTATCCTGGGGGCTTAATATATGCATATATACGCATCGTTAGCTATTCTATCCTGACATGACCTGAATATATTCTAGCTAGCTAGATCTCTAACCATTTTATTTGCTTAAGTCAGTTGGAACATTGAACGAAGTATTCTTTGATAAATCTTGAACTATATAAATACACTATGATTGCCCATTTTCTATAAAACAGATCGATCAAACTATAGCAGCAATTCGGCAAAGCGAGTTGAATTTTCAAATCTATAAAATATACCCTGAATTCAAAACCATAGACAAATAAATATATATATATATTAGTGAAAATTTATACAAAGAGATGGGGCTGACGTATTCAGTTTACGAGAAACCACCGACACCCTTACCAGGAGACCCTACAGAAAACTTAATTAAGCATCAAAATTATATTAGAGAGCATCCATTCGTTAATAAGAAATTGGAGAAAAAGAAACAGAAAGAGCTGAAGAAAGAAAGAAAAAAATCTGGTAAATAATATTACCATTGCAAAATAACTCGAAATATTCTAGTGGATTATTATTTTACATTGCAATTGATCATGAAGAGCTCAAAACTGAACTAGCTATGGTCATCATGAATATTGGTATCCAATATTCATTTACTCATATATCTTGGAATAAAATAATTAACATAAAACATTAAAAGCATCTCTAAACCAGAAACCCAGCCTATTCAACAATTAATGCATGGGTAACACCCAAACCCACCTAGCTTAGACAGTCTCACTATAGTATATAGTTGGAGATAAATACACACTAGCTAGCCAAAACTAACCCCCATCGTTCTACAATTTAAATTGAGGCACGGGACGGGCTTTGATACCACTTGAAGAAAAAGCGCCCACGGCTGATTTTTTTATATCTCATTAATGTTTGCAAATCGAGTGCTTCCCCGCACTTTTTTTATGGCCCCTGTGTAGAACCTATCTGTTTGCCTGATGCAATGTTGATGACCTTACGGATCTTTTATCACTTCCTTCGACAGCCATAATTTTTTTCTGCCTAAACTTAAAAGGCCCCGACTTTTTATCAATCATACATTGAGGCGAGTAAAAGGTTTTTGGATCATATTGGAGTTTCGTAATATCACTGGGATCCAAAAATATCGAACATCGGAGTCGATTGTACAAAATAGCGACATATAATCTTCTTTAGATAGTGCAACCTCTGGCTTTGCTATATGTTTGCAGTAGTTAACCTTCTTATCATAAAATGACACTTTTTTCACGTATATATTAGCCATGGCACGAAATTCACAATATTGATCAATTTGGTGATAGGATCGATCCACATCAATAGATAAATATTTATAAGAGAGCCATGTTAAAGTATAAAATGCTGACGCAGCTAGATTACCCCGGTATATTCCTATCTTATGTGTTACATGTAATTTCCAATCTATCTTTTACCACCTGGTACTCTGTACCCATCTGATGGTTAATCACTAATTTAAATTAGTTTTTTTGACCCTGGGAGATTATAATGGTCATGTTCAAGAACACAGAATGTACTTGTAAATCTAAGTGTCGACCCCAGATTTGGATGTATCGATGCTGCCAAATTAGGAAATAACACGCTTATGCAAAGATACTGTCCTAGGATTGTAATACTATTGTATACTATAGATATATATCATGATGTTTAAATCCATCATGTTAGTCTATAATATCCGCGATCCATTTTGAAATTAATTACTGTGGGAGGTTTTCTTCTTTGATGAGGTCCCGGAATATCTTTTTTATCTGCTTTCTTAATTTGGAATTGGCCCCGATTCCTTCGAAACTCTAGGTTAGTTCACGATATATCGCGAAGTATATAAACCCTTGCTTGTCCTCCTGATTAAAAAAATCTAGCTATTTATAATTAAAAGTTTAATATTTTCTTCGAAATTTCAAAGACTAGATTCACACAAAAACGAATAAGAACCAATCAAAGCAACGAGCAGCCATACGTTGAAAAACTCCTACATCGTTTTTTTAATATTGAACATCTTTTTAACAAAAAAAACCCCCCAAATTAATCCAGCTATAACAATATACACATTCACAAGATTGATAATCTTCAAGTTTAAACATATAAAAAAATGAGTGAAAGTCCAAGTTCATATGGTATCAACACAGCAATTGAACAATATAAACGAGAGCTAGCTTCATTACAGTTACATAGAGTCCAGTTGAGCACTACTGGGATTGAAACAGCAGATCATCGACGGTCTATTGATACTAAGATCGCTACATTACAAAAAAATATCGATTGGTTGTCATCATATTCTAAATAACAATGAATCACTACTGACTTATCCCAACCTTATTTATTATTATTGTTCAATATTAACCAGTCAAAACATGTTTTATCATGCTTGTAATAACTTATTAAAAAAGAAAAAAAAAATGTATCTTAAATTTTATAAATAAAAATCTTAACGAATAAATAATGCTTTTTATATTTTTTTGCTGCCGTGTTTTAGTGTGTATATATAAACAAATTATCTAAACCCTGGAGGAGGCTGGAATCCAGCAGGTGCACTAATAGCTGCTGGCCCACTAAGACCTGCACTTGTATTTGATCCACCAACTGCTTGTCTATTACCAATAGGTTTCGCGATCCCTTGATTATTACTATTATTATTATTAAAATTTAAATTCAACCTTGATGTACCTGTATTTTCTGAAGGACCTTTCTCTACACTTATTGATACAATATGTTCGCCTCTTAAAATAACTAAGCCTAACGATCGCATTTCTTCAACCGGATTAACTGATTTTTTGGATTTATTTGTGATTCGAAATTCTTGAGTATCTGCTAATACCACGTTCATATGCTTATCAAATGCTAAAAGTTGGCCAGCCAGCTGGCGACTGTCAATTGTGACAATACGAAGTCTAAAGTTGATCAAATTAGCAAGTTTGGCCTTTTTTGGAATGTTCATCTTCTATAATTTGTATGTGTGTGTGTGTGTGCGTATGTGATGATTTGATGATAAGTGATGATGAAAAATTGTTTATCAATATGTGTGCGTGATATGTTGTAGAGTAGAGAGATCTGCTACAGCTTGAAAATGAGAAAAAAAAAAAAAAGTTTCAAGCTGAGATTGGGAGATTAAGATTTACCAAGCATCCATGGACTTTTGTTTTACACGCCTATTTTCTTGTAGGCGTTAAGCTATAATAGTGGTGCGCCGCATTACAACAAAAAGGTTGAAATTAATTTCGCTTAAAAAACGAATAAATATTGAAGTAAAGAACCCATTTTTCTATATCCATGGCATCATTTTAAATTTTTTTTTTTTTTTTTTTTTTTTTTTTTTTTATTGAAAACGTCGGTTTATGTGGTTTAGATTATCTTTAATAGTTGATAGTTATTA